>PVKZ01005285.1:0-56907 GCA_004027375.1 Macroglossus sobrinus
GAGGGGGGAGGGGGGAGGAGGGAGGAGGGAGGAGGATAACTTAGCAGGTGGTTTTTCCAGCACCATCTAGCACAGAGGGTGCCTGGCAGGCTGCCCCTCACGTCAGCCGTAACAGCAGCAGCTCCCAGGGGGCGGCTCCTGGTTTTGTAGGTCCTGAAGCTTAAACAGTTTGGGGTTGGGAAGAGTGAGATGAGGCAAGTGCCTCATTAAGTACAGGAATGCAAACCTATCTTACGATTATAAATCTTAATAAAAACTCATGTCTGCGCCAAGACATCGCGAGGACTTGGAAGAACCCGCCTGCACGGGGGACCCTAGCTTAAGTTTCAATAGCTGCACAGCCCATCGACCTTGGCCGCTACCATTTGTTGAACTGTCATCACGTAGAGTGAACGACCGTCTTGGTTCGCTGGGACTTTGCAGATTTTCTCATGGAAAAGTCCCCTGTCCCAGGACACTCCTCTGTCCTGAGCGAGCTGGGGCAGTCGCGCAGCCTACAAGTGACAGACACTGGAATTGGTCTGTGTCATGCTCCCCGAGTCCCCACCAAGTATGGTCTCGGGGTCATCTCACGGGCTTCGAGGGGGCAAGCGGGTGGCCCAAGGCCATTCAGCCAGGAAGTGGAAGGGCTGACGCTGTACTCTGAGAATCTCGAAAACGTTACGCTGAGCGAGATAAGTTAGAGAACTGACGCTGTGATTTCGTTTCTCGAAAATTGAGAAATGGAGGATAAATGTACGGAGGAAAGTTGGCCCCAGGTGGAGGGGGCGGGAGGGAGCTGTTTGGGTGAATGACGTGTCCTGCCTCCGTGGAGGCGATTATTGTGACACCTCACGGAATGGCACACGTGAAACTGTTGCATTTGATTTTACGTGATTTTTAAGAAACATTATTCATCTTAAGTTCTGAATTTTGGGCCGACACGTGAGTAATCATTTAAAAATTGTGTCTCAGGGAACAGACCTAGGACAAACAGTTTTATTTGGCTTAAGACCGCAGGAAACATACAACACGAGATGCTCAGATATGTGGACCGCGTGTGACACACATGTTTGGAGGGCCTCAGTGTGTCACTCACCAAAGATGTACTGTGCTGGGGGCTGAGATGATGCTGCTCATTATCTGGCAAGGTCATTCCTGATTCTTTGACGTGTAAGAGACAGTGAGGACAGGCAGAGGACCCTCATTTAGTCAACCATGGGTGGGTGCTGGGCCCGAGGGTCTGCCGTGGCCACCGCGGGCACCCAGCTCCATCTGCTTAAAGACACCAGACGGTCAAGGAGACGGATGTGAAGAGAAGGGTCCCCATCGGTCACGCCATGCAGACATTCCTGTCCCCCTGGCTCTTGCGTTCTGCCCTGTAGATTAATCGCGTGGATTCTGGTTGGTCACACACTTACTTAGTGAGAGTCAGTCTGCCAAGGTGATCCCCCCTCCTGGTTCCACGTGTACTACCTGGAGGGTCTGACACCTGAGTCGCTCCATCGATGTCCCTTCGTCTCCGGTAGGTGCCGCCAAAGCGACGTGCCACGCCGGTCGTGGGCAGCACACGCCACATTCGTTGTACTCCCCCACTTGTGTGAATACCGTGTCCCCGCCATGCCGAGTGCCTCAGCTTACTCGTGTGTTTTATTCAGCTTCGGAACCCCCAGTGCTCCCGAGGCCTTTATAATCGAATAACTAACAGCTAAGAGTCCTCCGTGACTTTCAAAATTCTCCCGATCGCTTTTATTCCCACTTAATCACGTGGAAACGGAGGCTTACACAGTCAAGTCACCTGCCCGAGGCCATGTGACCGTGAGCTGCAGAGCCAGGAGTCCAGGCACCCACTGGGTGGGTGGGTGTCTGACGAGGGTGGGCTGGCGTGGCTGAGCCGAGGAGGGCTCCTTAGACCATGAGAGGGACGCCACGGTGGCAGAGCCCACGGCTCGGCGAGGGTGCCACTGACTTATCTGCGAGTCCTCCCACTGCATGCCGGGTCCCTTCCAAAGCCAGCGATGTCTAATGAGGAATTTTAATCTGAGGTCGGAACCGCTTCTTACGGTCAAAGAAATGAAGCTTCCCTCTCCCGTTCGTTGTTTGGCGCGGGTTGAGAATTCAGTGGTTTAACCAGAGAAACAAACCGCAGGCACATGTGGGTTCTCAGAAAACCTGCGTGTTGATGAGCGGAGTTCAGCTGAAGGTGCCTCAGCTTGTCTTTGAAAGAGTAACAAGGTGACAGCACTTCTAGAGTGCATGTGACAACCATTGGCACTCAAACATAAAGTCAAAAAAAATTTTTGTTTAAATAAAATATAGTGTCCTTTCCATGAGCAGACAGAGGGCAAAGACCTGAGTCCCAAGTGCGGGCTCTGGCGCCCCCTGCAGGCAGACAGAGGAAACCCGTGATCAGAGCCGGGGAGGGAAGGATCCTCCAGGTGGCAAACCCACTTTAAGTCACTTGTCAAACGCTTCTCTTTTTACACGTTTTTTTTTCTGGAAGAGGCAAATTCAGAATTGAGTTCTGCAACTGCAGACATAACGTGAAAGCCCCTCCAACACGCTCCGCTCTGAAAAATCATTCGATGTACGCTGGGCAGAAGGGCGCATATCTGATCACCCACGTGGCCAGGAACAGCATTTTGCTCTTGACAGCATACATGGTTAAATGACACTAAATGACAAACGTTCCTTCTCTTCCTCCTCCTTCTTTTATAAAGTGTAAGCGCCTTATATTTTAGGACTCCCGTTTAGGCCATTGTGGTGTCATTATTTTGCTCTTTCTTGCAAAAGCAGCCACGGCTCGTGGGAACGTGTACGTGGCTAGAAGTTTGCTTCTGACCATCACAGCATTTGGGCGGCAAAGAGCTTCCCGCCGCCACCCGGTCTCCACCTGACATGGCTGCTCTTGTGTTCACTTCATTTGGGGCCAGGTGACCATGTCCATGAAGCTTCCAGGGGGCTCTGCTCACCTGTGTCCTCTCGGCCTTGGGGGCGGGCCACCCCTGCCCCATCCATCATTCATCACAGCGCTTTTGCTGGGCTCTGTCCTCTGACCCTTTCATTCATTTCGTGGCCATTTATCGATGCTACTGATGCTATCGTTGACACTAGACCAGGCCCTGGAAAAGGGGAGGTGTTCGGACATCATCCTTTTCTTGAGATGCTCGCAGACCACCAGGGGCAAGGTTCTTATCCCCAGAGAAGTCGCTCTTACAGGATGGTAGGAATATCCAATGACATGAGGGACCAGCACTCTGATGAGCTGGATGCTGGGTGAGAGGCGCAGTTGGCAGAGGCCCCGAGGTACAGGGGGCGACACGCAGAGTGTGGCAGGGAGCGCTCCCACACTGCCGTGCCCGCCCGATTGTCCTCACACACCCCACAGCTCCAGACACCGAGCTACAGTAGCCTCTGGCCCACCCAGATGGCACAGTGGAAGCTAATGCCATGTGCCCCTCCCACGATCACAGGACTGCCTCTCCTGATTTCTCCCACGGAGCCCAAACTCAGCTTAGTCACACAGCAGGACAGGGGTCATCCAGACACCCCCACCTTCCCATGAGGAGCAGCTCCTGGGGGCTGCTGGTCCACACTGTCATCGCCCATCACACGGCCGAGGAAAGGGGACGTGTGGAAGGGGGACGTTTCGCCCGTTCAGCAGCATGCCCATCCCAGGGGATGGTGGCCATTGGCCGTAGGCAGGCGCCCTCTCCGTGTGGCTCGAGGAGGGTTTCGGAGCCTCGTTGAGTCACTTCCTTGTTGTTCTAACCCACATCAGCAGTGAGATCTCCTTCGCCGTTGCGTTTGTCTGACTGTGCGTTCGTACCTGCCTCCCCCAGGTGGATAACGACACCATCACCTACTCCAACTTCCTCAAGGTCGCTGTTTCAAGCGGCGTCATCAAGAGGAAGCAGGACCTCCGCATTCACGTCAGCTGCAGAATGCTCCAGGATGCCTGGGTCGACGTGATGTACATCGCCAACAACAGCATCGAGGTCGAGGAGGTGCAGTACGGCAATTTCGACGTGAACATGTCCTTTTACACGTCTGCTTCCTTCCTATACCCCGTGACCAGCCGCCCCTACTACGTGAGCCTGAACCAGAACCTGTACCTTCAAGCTGAAATCCTCCATTCGGAGGACTCCTTGGCCTTGTTTGTGGACACCTGCGTGGCGTCACCCTATTCCAACGACTTCACCTCCTTGAGCTATGATCTCATCCGGAGCGGGTAAGGGGCGTCTTCGAGGGTCTTAGACTTTCAACCTTTGCCTAATCAGGGGATGTGCATGTGGGCATAGAGGTGTCCCAACTGCACCTAGAGCAGAGGGACTCATTGACTACACCTGGGCATCCATTGAATCCCCCACCTGGATGCCCATGAGAATAACTGTGAGTTTCAGACACCTGGAGGGTCCTCAGAGATGGTTCAGGTGGATCAGACACAGGCTGGAGAGGGAGGGACGGCAGAGACACTGGAGAGTAGCCACGTGTCACCTTGCCTGGCTCTGAGACCAGGAAAGGGACAGAAACACCGTCTTCCTTCCTGTCCTCTCTCGGGTGCCCGCTATTTCTGGTCTCACCTGGGTCACCTGGGGCCACTGGGCATATAGTCCCTGAGCACCCACCGTGCAGCATGGGGCCTACTTGTCCAGATCTGGCATCCCAGAGACCCCTGGCTGGGCCAGCTTGCCACTTCAGGGGGCTGCGGACGCACCAGAGCTCCCCGGAGTCTCCTGCAGGGCTGGCAGCCAACGTCTGGGTCACGTGTTCGTTCGGAAGGAAGGAAAGCGAGGGGAGGCAGGAGGTGTGGGAGTCGAGGCCAGGCTGGGGTGGGGGGCACCCCGCCCGGCACACCCACGTCTCAAGGAACGCAGCACGCTTCATTGGCAGGAGCGGGCGGGTCACTGTGCTCTCTCCTTCCAGGTGTGTGAAGGACGAAACCTACCAGGCCTACTCTCAGCCGTCGCCCCGCATTGCCCGCTTCAAGTTCAACGCCTTCCACTTCCTGCGCCGCTTCCCCTCCGTGTACCTGCGGTGCAGGGTGGTGGTGTGCGGGGCCTACGACTACTCCTCCCGCTGCTACCGGGGCTGCGTGGTGAGGCCCAAGAGGGACGTGGGCGCCTACCAGCAGAAGGTGGACATTGTCCTGGGGCCCGTCCGGCTGCAGGCCCCACATGCCAGAAATAGCAGCTCAGGTAGGTGGCTGCCCTCCCATCCCCGCGCCCACCGAGGCCCAGGCCCGGGACACCTGTCGGTGTCACGTTTCGCTGGGACTGGGCCTCTGCTGCGTGCCGGGGCTGCTGTGCTATGCCAGGCGGCAGACAGGGAGTTCAGCTAGACCTGGCTCCCGCCTCCTTCCTAGGGCTCCTGGTCTGTGAGGACCCCAGGGGTCGGATTCGGTCGAGAGTTCTGACCTGGGACACGTGTGACACCTTTAGCATCCTCTGGGTTCTGAACTCCCAGAATCTCACACTCCTTGCCCGTAAAACAAAGCTATCCGTATCCACCTGTGATGAGAGGGCCACGTAAAACAGTGCTAGTTAATCTGCCTCAGCCTCTGCGTGGCACGAATGGCGGCTTTTGTTACTATTGTTATTGTCGCCAGTATTAACGATGTCAGGGATACTCATGAGGGTAATGACACTGTCCCAGTGGAAGTGAAGGTGGGGGTGTCTGGGCAGGGCCGCGGGGTGCAGGCAAGCCCGATGGATTCGGACAGCTGGCGAGGCCCGGCAGTGCACGAGCCGTTTCGTTTGCCTCATCCAGGGTGGGGCCACGTTTCCTGCTGTGCTGTGCTGTGGTTTGTGAGGATGAGGAGATGCTTGCAGGAGATGCTGGCAGGATCCGTGGTCCAGGCCGGGGCCAGGTCAACAGACGTGGTCTCACTGGTGGCAGGGCCAGGAGTGGCGTAGCAGAAGTTGTCATGAGTCCTCCCCTCTGGCCCAGGGCTCTGTCCCATGGAGCATCTTTGACAACTCTCTCTCTCTCTCCTTGTGTCCCATGTCCAGCTGTCCCCACGTCCAGCTAATCCTGGGCTTGGTCCTCACTTCCTCATGCCATGCATGTCTATCGAAGGCCTACTGTGAGCCAGGGGACAAGCCACCAGAAACAGAAAGATATCAACAGATATCCATACTCTTAAGGAGCTTATGTTCCAGGAGGTGGGGACACAAGTTGACTGCATGGTCCCTCCGGGGGCAATCGGAGCTATGGAGAGAAGGATGCAGGACAGGGCGATGAGTGAGGGGAGCCAGGGGAGGACCCTGCTCACTCCTCTCCTCTCCCTTCTCTTCCCTGTCACACTGCAGGAGCTCCAGGCCTGGGCACCTCTTGCCTGAGGCTCTTGTATCCTTTTCCCACTGGCCTCGAATCCCTTCCCATCCGTCGGGAGCCTCCAGCATATTTCTTCTCCCAACACCTCGCTCCCACCTCCTGCTCAAAACCCCTTCCCGGCTCCCATTGGCCGAGAAGACACAGAGATTCCCCCCGCCCCGCACTCGGCTGCCCTTTAGGGTCTGGCCTCAGTGGCTTAATTCTCGTTCCCATTTCTTTTTCCTCCTCCTACCAGACAATCAGCCCTGAAGCCATCGCCCCGCCTGTTTCCCTTCTCCGTCTGCACTGGGCTCCCCCTGACCCCGACGCCCCTTCCCTCTCCGACCTGCTGATGGCTGGCGTGCAGGAGCAGGCCAGCACCCAGGGCAGCAGCCACAGCGCTGCCATCTCCGCTGGGGTCTTCCTGGTCCTGGTCCTGGTCCTGGTCCTGGCCGTGGTGGCCTACACCGGGCGAGCACCTACACCGCCCGTGGCCGGCCTCTGAGTGCTACACTGTGACACCAGGAGGACACACACGACGGCCCCGGATGTCGGCCGTGCAGGCTCTGGAACCCGAGAGAAACAGGAAGAGGCGCGTGCCCTGACCTTGGCACCCAGTAGCACCTGAACTCTGCGTGCACTCTGACCCAGGCGCCTGGGGGGTGGGGCGTGGGGTGAGGGGGCTGAGGTCGGGGTGCAGGAGGTCCAGGGCAGGCTTCCCTGAAACCACAGGCTCGGTGCTGAGACGGGACATAAGGCAAGCAGGCACCCACGAGCAGCTGTACGTCCAACACCAAGGGCAGCACAGCTTTCCCTAGATAGAAATTTTTCCCTGACCTTGGACCAACTAGCTCTTAGGCCTGTAGTGTACATTTTAGTCTTTTTAGCCAATTTATAAGAAAATGGAATAAAGATGTTTTTTCAACGCAGGCCTTGGTTGGTCATTGTTTGTAGCGGCTCACCTGAGCACTTAATCCCTGCAAATTAAGCTGACAAGTAGGGTGGGCTGTCCAAAAGAATGATAAAGGCCAAGGTGGCTCCAGAACCTTCTAGAGAATAGATAAAGTGTCCTCCTTTGTCCTTGGCATGTTTTGGTTCTGCCCCAAAAGAGGAAATGCAGGGTGAAGGCCAGAGAATGGCATTGTAATTTTTAGTGCCTGTATCTTGAAGGGGAAGATGATGGCCTGTTGGTCCAGGCGTCTGCATCTTCTGGTTTTTGACATCACTTCCGGAACTGCGGGCGAGGGAGGCTCTGGGCGAGAGAGCAGCCTCCTCGGGGCCCCGAGATTTCCGGGACATTAGACGAGGCCACCAGGAGTCCTGTTTGCTTGTGGTCTCCAGGGAGAAATGGCTTGACAGGGGACCCCAGGATCTCAGAAGGAACAAAGGGATGGGGCGCTTTCCAAAAAGGCAGTGCATTGGTCAGAAAATGGGTGAGAAGCCAGGCCCCGGGCCCCTAAATCAGGCTCGGTAAGGATGGGAGTTTTCACACACTGCCCTGGAGATGCCAGTTTGTCCCTGCAAAGCCAGGCCAAGGACCCCTGGCTGGAAAGGGGACTGCTGGCACAGGCCCAGCTCCAGAGGTAGGACCTGAGCAGGGCGAGACCTGGCTGGACCGGGGTGGGGGGTGTTTTACATGTGTGAGGTAGATGGTGGGGGGTAAACTGGAAGGGGACAAGGAGGACTCCCTTCCCACAAAACCACAATGACATCACCGTGCGGTACGTCTTCACAATTCTCCTTCAAATTAGAATCTCCTTCTCTTACTCTCTCCTGGAGAGGCCTTGCAAGTAAGTGCCCTTCACTCAAAACTCCTATGGAGGAGAATTCACCTTAGCGGGGCTCAGGAGCCTGCACTCTCTGCCCTTTGGGTGTGTCTTTCGTGGAGGGGGTTGGGTGGTGCTCTGGTGTGGTCTGGGCCTGGCCCCCAGGTGTGTTGGTTCTGGAGTCTCCTTGTGAGGGGCTCCGGTGCAGGCCAAGTTCAGCTGCTGCCTATGCCACGCCCTGCAAGGTATGAGCTACAAAACGATCTGCAAAGGGTTGCCACTTATGCCAAGCTTGGAGGTGCCTGGGAGCGGCTAAGCCAGGAACGGAGGCCAGCTGCCGCTCATGCCACGCACAGGGCTGCTCAGCAGGAGGTATGGGGCACGCCGAGGCCAGATGCTGCTTATTTGGGGTTTGTGAACCTTTGAGAGATTTTAGGAAAGTCTACAGCAGGCCGTTTATATGGAAAAGCCACCGGAAGCGGCTTGTGTGAGCTCACAAGTTGGGGGGTGGGGGCGGGATCTCAGGGAATCATTCTGGTGGGGCTACCTGCATTAGCCAGGTTAATGGAAACTCAGATTCAGGAGCCACCTGTGTCTGCGTGCTCAGTGAGGAGGGGAGGGCTCAACAAAGGGAAAATGGCTTCTAATAGCACTTCTGTCCGGGAGGAAGCTGCCCCTCCAGGCCTTGTCCCGAAGCCAGACAATTCAGTTCCTTCCCTTATGTCCCTGATGCTTTCAAGCTGGAGCTCAGAGCAAGTGAGTCGTCAGTGGGTAAGTCTGTGCACTGGCCCTTTAAGAGAAGTGCCTGGGACTCCAGTCACCCTCCATCTCACTCAGCCAGGGTGTCCACTGGTTTTTACAGCCAGAGGTTGTGGGGACGTCCTCCCTTGGCACTGAACCCTGGGCTAGGACCCCTCGCTCCTCGGGGGGTCCTCCGCAGCTGAGATAGTCCTCTTGATTTTTAACTGTCGCATGTGGATGTGGGACCAGCGTGTTCTGTGTCTCCACCCCAACTACTGATCTCGAGGTAGCTTCGTGTATGTCCTAGGCTATAGGACATCTCTTCAGCTAGACCTCAGGTGATTCTCGGTGACGGTTGTTCTGTCGTTTAGTTGTAATTGTGGTGTCAGGTCACACCTGGTCTCTGAGTGGCCCTGAACAAACCTGCTTTCCCCGCTTCGTCTGGTCCTTCCCTATGGAGTACTCCACTGGGGGCTTTTTCTCTCCTTCTCACGAGACTGAGTGGTTTTCTCCGCCTTGTCCACAGACCCCCTGACTACATGTCTTCCACCGTGTCAGAACTTGCCAAGTACTCTCTTTCTATCCTGCCCCGTGGTCACCATCATCTGCTTCCCAGCGTCCAGACTTTTTATAAGGAAGAGTTGAAGGGTTTGTTGGCCATTTAATTGGTTGCTTCCCCAGCATGGATTCCCTCTTTGTCAACAGAGAACCACAGATTATCCAGGTTTTCACTCCTACCCTGTGCATCTCATGGGCCTTGGGACAAGCTGACCTCAGAACTAGCTCTGGGAACTGGCCTCAGTCAGGGGAGGTGGTGTGAATGTCACAAGAGGGCTCCTCTTCCTGGTGGGGGACTGGTTCCTGGTGGGGGACTGACTGGTGTAGGAATGAGCACGTGACCCATGACATGAAAGGAAGGGTTGGGCCACAGGGAGAGGTGGGAGGTGACTGCCCTCCACTTGGTACCAGCAGAGAGGGAGACGGAGCCAGAGGATGGCGGGGATGCACACCCACAGCTGCCAAATGATGTCAGCTCTGTAGCCTGCACACTTCCAGCCAAAGAAATCAAGACCTGTGCTTGCTGTTTAAGGCAATTCGTTTCTGTCTCATGAAGCACAAAACATTCTCACCCCCGTAAGCGTCTGGTGAATCCCAGTCTCCAAGGAGAAGAACTTCTGTTTGAGCCTCCAGCTGAGCTGACCTGCTCCAGCTCTCCACTTTCAAAGATCCAAACAGCTTGGGCAGCTTTTTACAAAGAGACCTTTCCAGACAAAATGTCATCTACAAGCTTCTCAGAGGGCATGGGTATATATGCATATCTGCTACTTGAGTTTCGCGTTTTGCCAAAATCTCCCAAAACCACTCAAAGCTGTCTGAAAATACAACCTGATAGATGTCAAGAATGATCAGAAGAAACTGTGCAAAATATAATGCTTGGCAGACACGTATCCTGTAGGTTTACACAAACAACTCTCACTGACTGAAACTCGAGTGGCCGGACTTTCACAAACCACGTCCCAGAAATCGTGACCCTGGTGGGACGGATGGCACACACGTGACGACTTTCAGCTGCAATTTCTATTCACGTTGCAGCAAAGAACCATGGTACTTTCTGCGTGATCATCTCTTTGGTCCAAACCTAGAATTTTGCTAGTGACACAGTCTCAGAAAGTACAAAGGACTTCACTTTCAGTGAAAATATCAGATGCCCACATGGATTCATAGAGGCCCTAATTACACCTCTCTTTTTCTTCTGTAATCTGTGGGAATGGCCACTATGGAGATCAGCAAAAAGGATTCAAAAGCCATTACAATACTCTAATACATCACTGAACGCCACTCTGTTCCAAGGAGGCCACTACTTGCCCTTGATAAGTGTTCTTTCTAGTGAATGGTGTAGATTCAGCATCTCAGGCAGCCCTTACCTTGAAATCCTCTCGATCACAGCTTTTGACAATTCAACTCATCCTCCATGTCTGGGGTCGTTTCAGCCATTTTTGAAAAGAAAGGTGGATGCTTTCCAAGCATCACATTTTACTTAGAGGAGAGGTTTTTTTCCAAATAAACTTGAAACACATTCAAAGAAGAGAACTATTGCTTTTAAAGATATATAAAGCATTCCTGGTTTCAAAACCATGGTGGTTTTTAAGGGCTTGTAATTTAAGGGAAGAAGGATGTTACCTAATTATATTTCCATCCTAATGAGCACCTGGTTCATAACCATCACAAGGTAGACATTCTAACCTTCAAAACTATTTTTCCGATAACCGAAGGAAGAAAGAAAACATCTATTTTCCATTTGCTCCTATATCTCAGCTGCTTGTGCTCACCGGAGTGTTGGATTAAAGAGTTATTACTATTCTCGAGGTTTGCACAATTGGAGCCTACATTCCATCTAAACAATTTCTCTGTTTAAAAAAAATTTTCTTAAATAAGCCTTCCCTAAAATTTTTATTTTGGGTATGTGTGAGACATCTCAAAATTATAGCCAAGAACAGACTATAATGGACCCACCATAGAGGTTTGTCAGCCTTCACATTATGACATTGGTTTCAGAAGCTTTTAAAAATAGAAATAAAATACCACTAATTCTAATAAAGCTCCCTGAAGACCCCTCCCAAGAGCTGTCCTATGTTATAAACCCAGTTTTTGTGATGACTATGTAGGTTTTCATACGTTCAGTATATACTGACGCATCCACATGCATTCTGGAATACTGTGTCACTGGTTTTAAACTTTATCTAATGGTTTTACCCTGCAAATGTTGGAGTGTTTCTTTCTCAATATTATATTTTTTTATATTTATCCAGGTTGCTAGAATTAGCTCTAGGTCATTCACTGTAAGTGCTATAAAGCATTGCACAAGAAATCTCAAATTCATCTATCCACTTTCCCGCTGATGGACATTTACATTGTCACTGGTTATTTGTGAATGGTAAGATACTAAGTTTATTTAGCTCTGTATGGACATCCAATTGTCCTTCTGCCGCCAGTCTAATTAACTCTCCTCTTGCCGATAATATGAGAAATAAATTACCAAAGCTTTATAACTATCCTTAATGAATGATAGGTCCAGTTTCTCTTCTGTTTGTGTGAGTTTCGATCCTTTTCAAAATCGGCTTGCCTATTCTTGATCTTTTGTTTTTCCATGTGAATTCTGGATTATCTTGTCAAATTCTAGGAATTTGATTTAGATCAAAAGTGCATTAAATGAATAGATTTGTTGGGAAGAATTGGTATTTTCATAATATCGAGGCTTTTGAACTGTCAACATTTATGTCTCTCCATTTCATCACATTTGACTTTATGTCTCCCAATGCCATTTATAAATTTTCTCCATAGAAACCTGATACAACTAATTGGTTATTACAATTAGAAACATTATTTTTTTACATTGATCCAGCAATCTTAATCTAAATATTAGCTCTTATAAATTGATTGTAGATGATCTTAAATTTTCAATGTATATCACATTGAATGAAAATAAAGATAGTTTTAGTTCTTCTTTGCCAGTTCTTATAACCTCTACTTTTCTTGCAGAAATATGGCTAAAGTCTCCATTATAATGCTCACTGAAAGAGGTGATGACAGTCATTCTGTTCTGCTCTGACTTTTAACAGAATTGTTTCCGAAGTCTCAACCAGAAATTTGCTAGAGGTTTCTTCCTAGTTATAATTTGTGACATTAAGTTTGTTCCCCTTCAGTGTCTAGTTTCTAAGGGTTATTTCTTTATAAAACTGAAACTACTGTCTTTGGAGCAGAAAACTTTGAATGACTAATTCCACTTTTTTAAGCAAACAATAAATATCCATTGAATCAAAGAATAATGAATAGATGAGTAGATAGATAGAGTTATTTTTAAAGAAGCTCTTGTCATTACTCTTAAAACTATTGATTTTGACTGGAAGTGCATTAAATTAATAGATTTGTTGGGCAGCTTTGGTATTTTTATGGTATTAGTGCTTTTGAACTATGAATTTTCATGCCTCGTTTCAAGGAAAACCAATAGTTTTTTTAAAAACTGCTTTTCAGAGCAATTTTAGGCTCACAGAAAAATGGAGAGTGATGCACAGAGATTTATAGCCCACGTCCCACACATGCCCAGCCTTCCCCACTGTCATTGTCACTCACCAGAGTGGTACATCCACCCAGAGTAATGGCTGCCTTAGATGCTGAAAGCTACACTACTGACTAGGAAAAATGCTGCTTAGCAGTTGATAAGTAGTGGCCTCGCCTGAATGCAGTCAACATCAGTGATGTATTAGAGGACTTCTGTGGATTTTAAACCTTTTTCTACTTAATCTCTCAGGTAAAAATTACCATCGAATACAAAAGAAAAAGAGAGATGCTATTAGAGCATCATTTAATCTACAGAAATGTAGATATTTTCACCGAAAATGAAGTCTTTTGAACTCTGGATCTATTTTGTATGAAGAATTCTGAGTTTGGACCACAGATGAGTGACAATGACTCAAATGGATCCTGATGGCCCTTTTTGCAATGTGAATATGGAAGTGTACGTGTGGTCAGTAGTGTGCAGGCCAGCGTTCTGGTGGCGTCACAGTCTCCACAGTTTGATGTTTGAGAAGCCCAGTCAGTAAAGTTTAAGGTCAGTAAGAATCATTTTATATAAACCTTTAGGAGGGGTGTTTTTTGAGCATTTTATTTGCATTTTCCCCCCTCAGATTATTCTTGATATTTATTGGGTTATATTTTTAGCCAACTTTGGCTTTTGGAGATTTTGGTAAACACTCAACGGAAGTAGCAGACAAGCATATTGCAGGGAAGGAAAAGTTTTCTTTGACCCTCTTAACATCCCTGGCTGGGCCTAAAAATTAAATTGACAAAGAAGGATTAACAGGAGAAAAGCATACAAATTCTATTGAGTGTTTACACGTACGCAGGAGCCTTCACAACAGAATTAAGACCCAAAGAAGTTACTTAAGCAAGGAAGCTTTAAACAAATAGTAGATTTGACAGGCAAAGGGGTTTGGGTGAGGCCTGGTAAATGGTGGGGAAGTAACTAGTATTGTTAATCAAACAAGATTTGTTTTTTTTCAGATTTCTTAGCCCCAAATTCCCCATCTCTGGGGATAAGAATGTCCTCCTTCTTCCTGAAACAGAGGGAACTTTGCCCATGGGAGTTTTACGATCTGTTTCAGGGAGGGAGAGAGAGGTGGAGGGAGTTTAGTGTGATCTTCCTGCTTTCGTCATTTCCCCGAACTCCTTGAGCTCAGGATCTTCAGTATGCCAAGGTGCTATATTTTGAGGTTAGCATCTCTTGTACCCCATGTTTCCCCATTTGGAACTTCTCCCAAGATGTTCAGAAACTGAGTTAGTAAGCTATGCTAGAACCCACTGAACCTCTCTCTCAGTCTTGAAAATTTCTACGAAACAAAAGAAAAACAGAGATTAATGGTGGTCACAAACCATGAACTAAATTTCTGCGTCCAGAGGATGGTTGGTCAAGACGTCTAGACACTGGGCATGAGGTGTCTTCTGATGTAGTGTGGGCTGGTGCTGGCAATCTGACAGATTTTCCTGATCTGCATTCGAATGTTTCTGAGAATGTCATCAGCTGTTCCGGTGAACTTTCCAAGGGGCCCATACAGCAGCGGGTACAAACATTGTCCAAACATGAGCTGTGGTGGCGCTTTCTCTAAAGTTTATATCGAGTTGTCCAGCTTTAGTTTGCAGGTTTTTGAGAAAAAGGCAGTTTGTGTGCGCAGTGATTTCAAGTCCGAAGAGCCCCCTCTGGGCTGAAGGCTGGTCCCCACTCCAGGACCTCTGTGGCAGACCGAGTGCAATCATGGTCCCATTTGTACCTGCCTCTCTGTGTTCATTCCCTCTGCAGGATGACTTTGCAATTTCTCCCTTCAAGAGATGAAGTCCTTGCATCTGGACTGGCCTTGTATCTTATTTAGGCCAACAGAATCCAGCTCCAAGTTTTGGCTTCAGGGGGCCTTGCAAACTTTCACTTAGTGTCTTAGATCCTGCAGTGGCCCCGTGAACGTGCCTAGGCTGGCCTTTTGGAGGAAGGAAGCCTGTGGCCCTGTCACTCCCACTGACCTGGCAGATAGTTGTCATCTCCCAGAAGGAGAGCATCCTACCTGCCCTGCCGTTCGCCTCACATACAGGAGGAGCCCAGCTGAGAGCAAGACAACCTCACGGGGGAGCCCAGTCTAACCTGCTGAGCCACAGAATTATAAGATAAATGAATGATGGTTGCCTTAAGCCACTAAATTTTGGGGTGATTTGTTTCACAGAAACAGGTAACAGATACAGTCCCCTTAGGAATAGATGAAAAGGAGGAGCCTGCATCTTTGGATGGAGGGTGGGAGCTGAGAGCCAGGAGTTACCTGAAACTGGGAACCCTAGCAAGTAGGTCTCACCCTGAAGAACCCTGGGAAATCAGGGCCCAAAGGATGACGGGGCGGGAAGGCACCGGGGGTAGAGTTGCAAGAGGAATAAGGACCAGGACACTCCGTTCACCATGGTGAATAAATAAAACTTTAATAACGGCGAGAAGCAGGTTTGCCCATGTGATCTTTCCAGATTCTCTCTTCCTCCTGGCCGTTGGCCTTCCTCCCGTCGCTCAGGTGGGCTCCTCGTGCTATAAAATCCTGGTTCATTAGCATTAGGTCTCCAGGGAACTCAGCTAAGGGCAGAAGGTTTCGGTTCGTAAAACCGGCGATGGACCGCTCCATTTTCTTCGTGGAAAACAGTGGTTTCAGATCGTTGGGATGGTACGTGACGCTTTTCTTCCGTTCGTCTGACTTGAAAATGACATTCACTTTTATTTCTTGTCTCTTTGTGCTTTTGTCCTCTGCCTTGCTTCTCTCTTCTGGTGCGGCCTCGTCGCAGTCCTCCAGCTGCTCCTCCTCCTCCTCCTCTCCATCTTCCCCGGCCTTGTCCTCGACCGTGGGGCCCAGGCTGGCCTCGGACAGGAGCGAAGAGCTCCTGAACCTTTCGACGTAAGGCAGAAGCTGCTTGTTTCTCAGGGCGCGTGCGAACTGCATCCGCTCCACGTGTTTGCTGATGTTGAGCTTCTCCCGTCGTGGCATTTTGAACTCGTCTGGGGGCACGATCACCTTGGCCGTCCACATTTTTTCCTGAGGCCCGCAGATGGTACAAGAAGGGAAGTGTTGCTTTTTGTATTCCATCGCCTGTTTGTAGTCTCTCGACATCAGCTGTAGTTCCTTGAGCATTTTCCGTTCTTCTTCTTTCTTGTACGTCAGAAACTTTCTCGATGCCACAGTGTGAACGCCACCTAGACGCTGACAGCGGGACAAGGGTTGTTAAAATAGCCACAGGGCAGGGGACGGGGGCACCCGCGGAAAGCAAAATGAGCTAGTGGCCTCGTCTCCCTTCCTTCTGAGCGTGTCTGAGCTTCTGTGTAGTGGGAAAGGGGAGTCATTCTTTGGGGTCAGACAAGCCTGGGTTCAAATCCTGCCTCTCCTTATTACCTACTGTGACTTTGAAGGGATTTTATCGACTCAATAGGACAGCAGCATATATGACATAACTCATGCTAGGTAAGGGCTCAAGACATGGCAGCTTTCGTCATTGGTTATCACTTACAGCTGTATTTCCGTTTGAGATTTTGAAATACGAGTGTTTTATTGTGAAGCGCAGGTGCCACTAACAGACGCAGCCAACTCGAGTCACAGTTTGGGAGACTTCTGTCTCTGTTGCTGGTGGTTTTGGAACCTGTGGCTCCACCGAGCCTAACTGCCTCCCTGTGTATAAACCCCAGGGCACTTACTAGAATCTCTTTCTCCAAGGGGGAGTATTTTCCGAGGGCAATGCGTGGGTCAGATTTGTAGAATTTGGTCCACATCCTGGAAGGCAGAGAGACAGGTGTATTAGAACTCGGGAAAGCGTCTTCCTGGTTCTCCCTGGGAGAAGGAAAACCTCACAAAGGGTGATTCTACATTAGTCAGGCCGCAGCCACTGTGACCCCGGTTCCTGCAGCCCCAGGGCTGGTTACAACCCCTTGGCCTTGGTCTGAGAGGGAGGGGAAGGAAGGGCTGGGAAACACAGACGACACTCACCCCAAAGGTGAAGCAGAACATCGATCCCCTTGGCAGCTCGGGAAGGTTTTGTCCCCGAAGGAATCGCTCGTGTTGGGCGTTCTGACTGACATCCTGCTGTCCGACCTCCTCTCCGCAGTCTTCCATTCTCGGGCTTTCGCGTCTTTAGCCCTCTGCTTTCCACACTTCTGACAGCCGTTCTCCCATTCTCGGATCATGCTCGGGCCACAGGCGAGGATGGGAGGTGTCAGCGCCCGGAGGTAACCTCTACAAGACAGTTTCATGGGAGCCCGGGGGACAGTCACCAAGTCCTCTCGCATCATAAGCGGCCTGCTTGGGAGCCATTGTGAGGTCTGCGTTTAGACATCGGATGATCCCTTGGGGTGACAGGGGCACACACACAGTAGCATGCTCCTGGCGAGCTGGAGCCCAGAGGAGCAGAGCAGGCCGGAGGACGAGCTGACCACGTCACGGCTGCTCACAAGCCTGCAGAGACGGCTCAGCTCTCGGGATGAAGGCTCGGGTAGCCAGAGCCTCTCTCTCTCTGGTGTCTGCTCGCCTCTCCAGGCTTAGTGTCTCGTGCTACGTCTGTGCCACGCTCTCAAGGGTTCTTGGAGTGAGCTTCTCGGCTGCTGTCCGTGCTCCCCCCAGGACTCAAACACTCCTCTCTCTCATTTCCTTGGCAGCTTGCTTGTCTTTCGGGGCATCCTCGGAAGATTTCCTTGCAGCATAAATTATCCCTTTGTTCCTATTTTCTTCATAGCATTTCCTGGATCACGCTAGGGTGCTTGGCCTCATACAGACTGGATTGTCTCATAAGTCTGTCCCTCTGCTCAAAAGCAGGTACCAACAGCATCTTACTAATTTTTAGTTGTTTAGCATGGGACTTGGTGGAGAGCAGATAATCAGTTTTCTGACTCAGTAAATAATCATCCAGGTTCCTTTGTCAAAGGTGGGGTCAAGGGTGTTGCTGGTAAAAATGATATTGACACAACCCCTATAGAAAGTGATTTAGCAATATATATCAAAAATTACAAATGCATTTACCCTTTGACCCAGCAATTACATGTACAGAATAAAATTTGCACAGTGGTCAATGTAGCCTTGGTTACAAGTGAGGTTAACAATTTTTCTATCAGCCATTGAGATTACCCTTGGTGAAATGTCCATTCAAGAATTTTCTTCATTTTTTTCTAGTAAGTTTTTGTTTTCTTATTGATCACCAGTTAAATATGTTATAAACCTTTGCTCCTACTTGACTTGCCTCTCTCCCTTCTTCAAGCTGTACTCTAGTTTATCATTCTTTTTCTTAGTGGTTTGTGCTTTCCATGTCTTGTTTAAGAAATTGTTTCCTACTCCAAGTAGAAATGATACTCTTCTATATTATATTACATGTATATTCATAGTGACCTTCTATATCATCCTCTAAACCCTTTGATTTTTTCTTTTGAACCCTAACATCCTACCTTCATTTGATTAACTTTAACGTTTAATTATTTCTATCCCTTTTCCTTAAGTATATTTTCCAACCTATTTTTTTTATAACGTCTATCAAGAAGTGAGTGTTTGTGTATGTGTTTGCACGTGTGCGTTCGTGTCATACACAAAAAACCAGGGATTCTCCTTCCCCTTGCCACATTTGTTCACGTAGTTACCCCCTGGGCTCTGGGTCCTCAAGTAGATCTTGTGGCCCATTGGTAGATGGCTCTCTAGAGACCCACCAGCCACCTCTCCAGGCTAAAATTCCCCATGCAGACAGGCCCCTGGGCTTATGGGAGTGTGTTTCTTTCCAACATTGCGTAATATCCAGACCTTCTGTGAGAGGCTCTGTGCTGTAATGCTGTAGTTTCTTCTGCAAATCGGATGGGCGGGAGGGCAGGTGGCATTTCATACGCAGGAAACAGCAAGGAGGGAGAGAACTGTGACCCCCTGGTGTGTTTGGGGAACTGGAAGCAGTCTGGGTTTGTGGGAGGCCAGGGGGTGTGGAGACGTGGTGGGTAAGAGGCCAGAAAGAGAGGCAGGTAAAGATGGAAAGGCTCTATCAGGCCACACTGAAGAGCTGGCTCTTTCCCATGGGAGCATAAGGCAAGCGTAATCATTTCCTTTGAAGGCGGTGGCATACTCAGCAATTTAATTTTAATTTTAAAAACTTGATTGAGGTATACTTTACGTGCCATAAAATTCACCTGCTTTAGATATGCAATGCAGTGAATTTTAATACACGTCACCAAGTTGTACCACTGTCTCCACGACTGAGTGTTGGAACATTTCCGTCCCCCTCCAAAAGACCCTTCAAGCCTGCTTACAGTTAATTCCCTAACAACTGTCAGTCAGCTTTCTGTCTCTACCGATTTGCTTTCAAAGGTTTTCATTTTAAAACGATCCTCTTCCTTTCCAGCTTTTCATTGCCCTCTCCTCCCTGGCTCTCTGCCGTGGAGTGAGTTGGGTACTTTTGTTGTCCCTCTGTCACTGATGGAGGCACCAGTAGGTCCATGCTTGAGAAACCTGCCCTCTTCCCATGAAGCCAGAAGTCCCTGCCTGAGCTCGTAGCTGCGATAACGCCCGAGCTCACGTGGCTTACTGGCTTCCCTGGAGGGTCCGGCTGGGGATCCGCTTAACTTTCCACAGGCGAACACAGACGTGACTGAGCAGTGCTGAGACTCCATCAGATTATGGGGGGAAGGTGTTAACTGCGGTTTCCCTTATCTTTCAATAACAACTTCCTGTATTAGTCTGGCAGGAAGATGGCGCCAGGCAAACCCAACCATGATGCCACTGGTCCTAACTACAATCAAACGAGGCAGCAGACGAGGGGCTGGCCAGCCTCCTGTATTTAGAATGCTCCTTCCTGCCTGTCCTTAGGAAATCTGGACTCAAAATGGGAGAATAGACCCTTCTCCTTGGAGCTACACCAAGTCTATTTCAATGTCATACTCTATAAAGGGGAACACTTATAAAAGGGTGTGCTTTCTGTGATATTTGCACATTCATGTCTACATTTCTATGTGCATGAAAGCATTCATTCGAGCATGCCATGAGCTTGACTCTCTGCTAGATGGTGGGGATACAGAGATGAACAGACAGCATTCCTCCCTGGCAGGAGACCTCACGGAGTAGGGTGAGACAGGTATATATATATTGAAATCAACATATTTTCTTTATAGTACTTATTAATACATATTTTTTATTTTCATTTTGTTTTGGTCTTTTTTTAATTTTAAAAAATGTTATTTTCTCTCTCCTCCAATTAAAGTTCCAAGGAGGCAGGAGTTTTTGCTTTCTTGTACAAGGCTGGAGATTTTACAGTTGAACTTTCTGTTTCCCAGTCTGACTTGGAGAAGGAGCAAGTTTTATTCCTTTATATCCAGAAACTCAAAGAGACAGGATCCGGGTAGATCCAGGGGTGCCTGGTTATATTGTTTCAACCTAGACAATAAGTTGCTGTTGATGAACTACTGAATACCTTAATTTCAGGTGGTTTATTCATGTTAAGTTGTGATCACAGTCCTTTCGTGCTGAATATGGATAGTTCCTATGTGGGTGGCAGTCTCTACACAGATAGTTGCTATGTGGGTAACAGTCTCTGCATACTTTATTAAACACAGCATAACTCTTTCTGTCTGGTCTTTATTGCCTCTTCCCTGTAATCCTTTAGAATCATTTAGGCAATATGGCCTCCGATTGCAATTCGTTGTGTACAAATGATGTTTGCTTGAGAGGAGAGGGGATGTGACCTAGAGAAGACCCATTGACATATGACTACACCTGTGACTATAGACGATGGCTTTAAGACGTCCTAAGCCTAGGCAGCTATATGATGAAACAGCATGGAAAAAATAAATAAAAGAAACATGCATTCGAAGTAAAAGCCTTGAAGACATTACCATGGCATTCTTCTCCTTAAGGGAGTTTACATTTATGGGTTATTTCTTACAAGTTTCTCCAAGAATGATAGACTTGTCTGAACTATGACCTTGTGTAGCAATTATGAGGGTGAAATAGTCAACTCTTTTAAAAGATAAGGAAAGAGAAAAATGTTTGCTCTTCATATGCCAAGACATACATGTAGCTGGTGTTCTCCAAACTTTCGCAATTCATACAAATGCTTTTTATTTTGTCAAGTTTAGAAAATTCTTTCCCCGATATTGCAAAGGTCAGTTATAGTTTTACGGACATTGGTTTTAGGCAAATTAAAGCAATACCAGGGTTTTTAAGTGCCTGGGGAAAATAAACAGTGACTTTATCTGTCTCTGTCACTTTTTAGCTAGGTTTGAAGTATTTAATGTACAAGTTTTTGTTTGGGTTCTTGTGTGCAGAAAAGACAGCACTCGTCACAACACCTTCGTGGCTCCTAGTGGGTATTTGGCCATTGACAAGGATTAGGAAGTCTGTTGTTCTGCAATGTCAGTTGATCTGATTCTGCAAATATTTCCAGAAGAATTTCTACAACTTCAAGTAGTCTTGTAAATTCTTGACTTCTGAATAAAATTTAGAACATTAATATTGTAAAAGAATATGGGACGTGACTACTAAACCCAGATGGGCACAGGGCAAGTAGAAGTCAATTCAAACCACAGAAGTTGCCACAGAAACACTTCGGACTCAGATGTCTGTCCCGTTCTACCAAGACTTGATACAGATAAATTAGATATTATGGAGAATTATGTATGGTTCTTAAGAACCATACATAATTCTCCATAATATCTAATTAAGATATAGTATTCCAGGAAGTAAGAATAAAAGATTATTTACAGACCAAACCCCAGGACAAAATCTAGTTAGAAAAAAAAAAAAAAGATGATTAAGTGCAAATAAAAAAAAGCAAACCATTTCAGTCCTCTGACCAGTTGCCGTGGACACCAGCACGGGAACCTCCATGTGGCCGATATGACCGAGTCCCTTAACGAGTCGGGGCCCCGGTCACACCAACAGTGATCCACACAGATGAGGCCCAGAAGGAAGACAGGGAGCCCAGGTCTCATGCTGAGGAGAAATATATTGCCTCCCGGTGAAGGACTTCGTCCCGAGTTCAAGTCCCAGCTCCGCCACTCGTGATGCGTGAGCGTTCAGACAAGGCCAAGGTGAGACGGTGTCTCAGATGCAGTAGGAAAGAGATGACAGGGGAAACTGTTGGAATCAAATGGTAAGTAGAGAGAGATGCTCAAGAGAGAAAAGACAACTCCACCATCATCAGCCCTGGTATGCACACGGGGAGAAGGTGCAAATGAGAGAGATTTTACATTTACAGGGTCTTTGCTTCCAGGAGTCCCATGTGTGGATTGGTAAAAGAATATCGGAGCGGAGGGCTGGCAGAAGCAGGGATGTTTCTACTTGGTGACCTTCCTTCTGATTCTCTCTCAGGAGGTCCCTTTACATGAGTTTCACAGACAAAGGAACCAGTGTGCCGAGGAGGGAAAGTTTCAATGGTTTGCCCAAGGTCACACTATTTAAAACCAGAAAAAGCAAAACAAAACAGAAAACCACCAATCTCACTATAATCTGAGGTTAGATTTCCCAGGAAACGATGTGGTGACTGAAAGATGCAAATCAGTCTGATAAGGAGATTGAAGCTGAATGTGAACTGGGAAAGCTTGCACAGAAAAACACCGAGAGGCAGTGGTTTAGCAGTGCTCGTGGTCACCACCCTCAAATGACGGGTTTGGTCTGAAACAAGGCGTGCCATCGAGATGAACAATAATGACTAATATTCACGGAACATGTATTATGAGCAGGCACCAATGCAGGAGCTTTACAGGCCTTGACTCATTTAAATATGCAAATGTTTTAAAATTATATAAAAGTTCAAGGAGGTGTCTGCTTCCCAAAAGAACCAGATAATTTAGTAATCTGCTGTGACAGATTGGATAGTATTTGAAATATGGATGCCCTGGTCCAGTGCACCGCGCAGGGCTGGCCAGACTCATCGCTGTGTTTGCGTTTTACCTTGGGGGGGTCTGGGCCCAGGGAAGGGGCTGGGCTTCCACCTGGTCATAGGAGGCATTCAGGGGGCTCACCACCCACCAGTAAGAGAGAGCTGCAGTCTCTTTATAAGGGTGCTGGTTGATTACCAGTGACCTGCACTGGCTGACTACATCCCTGCTGGCAGGACTCAATCCTGAATGCCCTTCAGATGTCCAGGAAATTTCAGCAGGTGTTACTATCATCCTCAGTGGAGGGGCGTCTTCCATGTCTCCTGAAATGCAGGGAGAACCTCCCCCTGCCCAGCCCTATCTCTTCCTGCCTGGGAATGAGATGTGTTCCCCACTTGCTTTCTTCCCCTAGGTTTACAAATGTCTGTGTGAAACCCCGGTCTTTTCCACAAATTGAGGTGGAGCTGAGGAGTTGTTTTAAAGGGCTCAGGTTCCTCTCCATAGCATGAGAGCATGGTGTAGAGAGCTGGTCTCTCTCTGAGCTTGCCCTGTGGACCCCTTGTCCCACTTGGGACTCAGCCAGGGAAGAGTTACCTCCTTTTGAGAAGGCTGAACCCGCCTGAGCGTGAGAAGAGCGTGTGAATTACGGTATACAAACATGAAACCGTCTTATCTTAAAACCCTCGTTGGCAAAGCATCTCCTAAAGATACCAGACTCCTGTGGGGTAAGCGGGAAGGAGGCACAGTTATATCTTACTCAGGATCTAACCCCAAGGAGGGTACAGTTTTGTCGTCTTTCAGCTGTGTGCCTTGGAGCAGGGTCCAGGGAGGACACCTCAGTGGCCAGGACTGAGAATCTCAAAGTGGCGGGCCGAGCACACTTGGTTGTGCTCTGTTTTGCCTCTTTTTTTTTTGTCTAAGAGTTCACTGATTCTATCAGCAGAAGTCGATCGTTAATATTTTTAATAGAAGTGTTCAGATTACAAAAGAGCTATCTGTGCAGCCTTGTGGGGGCTGCTGGGTTCACTGCCACCCCTCCTCTGCACCCCTCACCCTTTCAGTCACAGGCGAGGCTTGAGGTAACTGTGCCGCCTCGGCCACTACCGCCCTTGGTCGCCCCGTCGTGGCAGCCTCCCTCACGGCCACCACCGTCACCCCAGCTCCATCTCCTCGGGCATCTGCAGTCCCCTTGGCCACAGCTGCAGCCACGTCCCCTCATCGTGGCCACCTCGCAGCTGTCACTGTTGTCGCCACCATCTTTGCTGTCCTGCATCGCACTGCAGCCATGGTTGGGGGTCACGGTGGTGTCAGGCACTCTCTCAGCATGTCTGGTGCCATGTCAATGTTAAGTGCACAGTCAATCAAGGAGGGTAATTAATTATGAAGCACGAAGGGTGAGGAGAATGGAGGGGGAGGCATGGTGATGCCGCAGGTGTGTGTTGATGCTGAAGTGAGCACACTTGTGACCCTGGTGACCTCCAGGCAGCCATGCATTTGCCTCAGGAGGAGGGGCACGGATGTGGGGCGCCAGAAACGGGGGCGAAGGACCAGAACAGGGTGGCGAGAAAAGGGAGCTGACTTGGAGCTCTTCATTCTGCCTCCGATGGCTTTCACTGGGTAATTCAGGATTTTGTGTTTGCCGCCATGTGTGCTGGCTCTGCCGATGAAGACAAAGATGTCGGCCTTGCCCGTGGTGGCTGGGCAGCCAGTTGATGTCACGTGTTATGGGCTCACTCATGTTCAGCCACATGTGGATGTTCTAAACCCCTAGCACCCCGGCATGTGACCTTATTTGAAGATGAGGTCTTTATGGAGGTCATCAAGTCAAAACGAGGTCGTTAGGGGAGGTACTGATCCAATATAACCGGTGTCTTCACAGAAAGCAAAAATCTGGAGACAGACAGAGACAAAGAGAGAGCACTGAGTCAGGACGAAGTCAGAGATGGGGCTTCTGTAAGCTGGGGAGCAGTAAAGGTTGCCAGCCAGCCACCCACATCTGGGGGCGAGGAAAGAATAGATTTTTCCTCATGACCTTCAGGAAAACCAAACCTGACGACAACTTAACCTGGATGTTTAGCCTGCAGAACTGTGACACGGTACACTTCCGTTGTTGCAGCCGCCCAGCGTGGGGCACTTGCTCAGAGCGGCCCCTGCAAACTAACATCCTCGAAGCCCTTCACACAGGATGTGCCCAAGCACGACCCTCATCCATGAGGAGATTATCGATCTTGGACCAAAAGAGTGCGCTTGTCTCCGTCAACCTCTATGAGGTAAAATGTAGAAAGTCTTCTTTGTGGCATGAAAGCCTGAAGTAGGTCATTAAAAAGAAACCAAGAACCGAAGAGAAAATTACTCGAGGGAACGACAGAGAGGGCCACGTCTGGAAAGAAAGTGTGAAGGAGGAGATGACCTCAGAGGGGTGATAGATAGGGCTTTTACTAATCTTGATGTCCATGTAACATCCTGCACCAATGACACAAGCATGTCGCCATGTGGGACCCAGACATGGGTATTCTGTAAAGGTCTCCGAGAGATTCCAGTGTGCCACCAAGTCTGAGACCAGAGAGTTCCTCATTTTGGGCGATCTCTCTTTAAAAATTTAACTTGCTCTGAAACATGTCAAAACTATTCTAGAGCTCGCAAATATTCCAGAATCAAGTTTTCAAGCATTGGCAAGCCTACGAGCGTCACAATGGATTTCTTTTTGCATTTGAGGGTATTTCGCAAATGAGGTGTTGATGTGGAGAACGAGGTCAGCCCCAGATAGCTTTGGTCTCTGGTTCTCCAGTGAGGCAGACATGACAGGCACCCATGGTGTGTCAGAATGCACGGGAGAAAATGCAAGAAGGCCACTCTGAAAAGTAATAAGAAGCAGTAAGCATTCAAGAGGCATGGGAGTGTTCAAACAGCGAGCAGGCCAGCTTGCTTTGCTCTTTCTTCAATTCTTCTTGAGAGTGGAGACTTGGGGGCTGCTGTCGAAGCTGTCTTAGTTGCAGATTACAAATCAGGGCATTTGTCCATGACTGTCTAGCCCGAAGGGCTGTATCTACTTCACAGGAGATGATTACAAAGATAACTGTGATGCAGAAGCTCAAGACGCGAGTGGTGACAAAGTGAACAGTGCAGGACAGAAAAAATGTGGGACCAGAAAAGGAACAAAAATATATTCCTACCCAGCAGATCACAAGTCATGGTGAATATGTATATTCAGGGTGTGGGTATATCCTTGAGGAAAACCTTGCATGGCCTGAACTCTAACTCTCAATTAATTAAAACCGAGCCAGGTACCAGGATACAATTTCCCTCTTCATCTGTCTGATTGCACCTTCCAAGTCTTCCATGGAATGCCTCTAGTACGTGGAGTCACCTTTCCCCGTAGCAAATACATACAAAATACCCAGGCAAATGAGTTGTCCCCTGCTCTGAATGCCTGCCAATCCAAGCCTGAAAAGAGTATCAAGTTACACAGCCCTCCCTCCACGCACACTCAGGGGAGCCTGGAGGGCATAAAAAGCTGAAACCCCATGTTCTCCAGGAGCTAGAAGCCTTCCCAGCATGGGCTGCCCAGCCTGCCTTCTCTGGCTGCTGCT
Organism: Macroglossus sobrinus; assembly: GCA_004027375.1. Taxonomy (NCBI): domain Eukaryota; kingdom Metazoa; phylum Chordata; class Mammalia; order Chiroptera; family Pteropodidae; genus Macroglossus; species Macroglossus sobrinus. The sequence continues at coordinate 26,295 of PVKZ01005285.1, forward strand.
CTCCCATGCGGTTCTTCTACAGGAAGCAGGTACAGCAGACGATGCCCCCGGCCATTTGCTCCTGCCTCGGTCCAGGCTTGAAAGGGAAAGTGTGGCTATTTGCATATAGCCCCCTGCACACTGCTGGCAAGCGTAAAATTAAATCCATAAAAATAGAGCTTTTACTGTGTTTAATGCAATCGCACCGCTAATCAGTGTTGCTGGGACAATCACGAACGTATGACCGTAATCGATGAGGCAAGTTGGGTCAAATATTTTCTGTTAGATTTATTTCCTGTGAACAATTTACTGCTCTTTAAAAGCATGGCTCTGTTTTTAAGATTCTGGAGAGAGGTGGATAAAGAAGGAATTCTTGGCTGTAGGATAATTAAATAAGGGTTTTGAAAATGTTCTTTGTGTTAGAGATTGATATTTAGCACTATAGGTACTGAATGACTGTTATGATTTCTTTACTGTTGCTGAACGAAGTGGGAAATATGTACCATAAAAGAATATCTTAATTTGAAATATCGGACATAACATAAAATTATCTGGACTTGATTCATGAAGTACCTTTCTATTTAAAAAAAAAATTTCAATTTGATAGTCTTAGTTTTAATCTGTACTCCACAGCTAGTCCTCTTAAGAAAGTCTTAATTTAATTTAGAACTAAAATAATTGAAATTATTGAACTTTACATATATAATTTCAATTATTTTTATTGTGGTTTTAAGGGAAAATATCGAAGTCTTTTGTTGCTTAGCTTTCCTGTTTATACTAACAAGTGAAAATTTGGAAATACCCTTAATCAACAAATAGCTTGACTATAATTTTTAATCCGTATAAAGAAAACCCTAACTCATCACCTACAGAATAATGTTTGATTGTATACTCAAACTCTTTTTTTATTCCGTAAGTAATTGAATAGATATGTTAAGAAGGATTTAAGTGATTTCTTAAATCTTTTGGGATTTGGGGCCTTGTTTTTCATTTATAGATCCGAAGATATATGAGTTTGGGAATATGGCTTTAGGGTCAGAAAGTTCTACATAATTCAATCCATAACTATGTATTTCTTGACGATGTGAATTTGGGCAAGTTTTTAAATCTCTTCATGCTATTCTTTCCTCTCATATATAAAAGGGATAATTCATCAGATTGTTGGGGAGATTTAATGAAATCATGTCTATAAATTACTTGGAAGAATGCCTCAGGCCTAGGAAATACTAAATCTATGTCAACTATTATTGTAAGTGCTATAATTTCTAAACTGTGTATTTTAAACTGAGAAGTGAAAGAAAGTATAGGTTATCCGATTCAGATGACAAGATTTCTCCTAATGTTTCCATTCCCCCAAGAAGCCAAGATGTTTTCTCCTTTCGGTATTTCCGTAATGAGTTTCAAGTAATAGATTGGATATTTTTAAGTAGATCTAAAAATTATTATTATTACCGAGTGTAGGTGAGAAATGGGTGGAGCTTTCTGAAGCATAACATTTCCCCAATTTCCGAGAGAATTCAAAATTCTCAGTTTGTTCCAATGTGGCAAAGATGATGTCGACTTTGATCGTGCTGAGTATAACCAAGTGTGGGTTGTGGGAATGTCCTTATAGGCATAGTGGAAAGTGACCCCTGGAACAATCTGGAATGAAGCTCAGTCAACTCTACCCCCAGGGCATACGTCTGTTACAGTTGTGGACCTATTCAAAGTACATCGCTTCTCTTGGAAAGTAGGACTGGACTATGGTTTGATCTGTTTGGAATGAGGTGCCCAGGGATTTAGATAAACGTGAGAGGCGGGAAATGAAGAGAAAACCCCCAGTTTGGTAGATGTAAGTTTAATGATTTCTGGGAGCTAGAACAAAAGCCACCTTGAAATTCAGTGAGTCTCTTAAGATAACGACTTGATCACATGTCGAAAACAGCAGGGAGTGGGGCCCTAAAACTAAGATCAACCTCGCTTCTGATCCCACCCCCTCCTCCCATCACACCAAAACACCAAGTCCCCATGGCAAAATCAGCCCAAACGAGGGCTATTAATTATAACGAATCGGGCATTTTGATAATCCAGTTACAACAATATTCAGCCCTCTTCGTCCTCTGCCTTATCCTGCTTCCCTTCAAATTTGCAAACTTACTGCCGGATTCTTGCCACACTGAGGCCACTCGTTATTATCCTAATGGACCCATCTCCTAGCATGGTTCCTGGCATAGTAGAGGACACTCCGTAAACAGCCTGAAAAATGAATGAAAAACAATGAGCGAGACCATCGCATCATTGATGTCCACCTGCTGGATCCTGTCAAAATAAACACAACAGGATCGTGAGGCTTCCCCTGAGTTGCTTAAATTGAAGGGTATCTGAGAGGTGTAATCGATGTTATGGACATGATTTGCAAGTATCCGCGATCACTGGGGCCATTTTCTCAAGGACTGTTTCCTTCTTTATCTTCACTTTTTTTTCAATCCTCTTGTCCACACTTACACTATCACCTCCCTTCTCCCTCAAGATGTGTACCTCACTCTACAGTTTATAGGAGAGTGTTTCTGAGCTTCCAGGAGCGTATGGATTAGTGATATGATACGGCCTTATAGGTGTTTATAGGTTCTCCATGCCTATTGCACAAGAGTCTTCCAGACAATGGGGCCAGTGAGAGCTTCCGGGAACAGCCACTCAGAAATACGACCACAGTTCAGTGCAGGTCTCGCTGATATCGGAAGGGATTTGGGGCCTTGCAGACCACTGAAGCTCAATTGATATTAGGATGAGTCACGTGGGAAATATAAGGACAAAGGGCAACTTGTTGACCACCGGAGAAGGAAGGGCTATTTCTGAAAACGTCATTGTTCCCTGGTATAGATTTTATCTGATGAACATAATCCAAATTAAATCGTTAAAATGGTTCCTGAAAACCACAAGTGATCAGGTTACAATCAGTTCAGCTGTTGTCAGACACTCTGGCCACCACCTCCTTTCCTTCCCTCGCGCCCACGGACCCTGCCCAGGGCCCTCAGCCCTGCCTTTGTTGTTCCTCAGACCCTGGGCTTCCATCCCTGGCGCCATGGTCAGGGGGCAAGTCCGTGGAGGCAGATCTCAGCTGGACCACACGGCGGCCATAGCCGCCTGCTGTCATCTTCACCTTTGGTCAGACTTTCAACAGGTCTAACTCCTTCACCTGCTTCAAATTTTATTTAAATGTCCCTTTCTCAATCAAGCCTACTCCGTCCCCCGCCACTGAGCATCCCAATCTTTGTTACCAGCTCTTATTTTCTCAGCACTTATCACCTTTAAGATCCTAGGTCGTTCACTTATCTATTCTCTGTTTTGTTCATTGATGATCCCCCTCCTCTAGAAGGTAAACATCACATGGATGGGGGTCTTACCCTGTTCTGTTTAGTGATGGACACCAACAGCCTCACATAGTCCTTGACACGTAGTAGGTGCTTAGTGATACCAGCGGAATGGATGCATGTAAGTGCTCTATCGCTGTTAGCTTTGTTGTTGTTGATATTTCAAAGTACAAGGTTGAGAAATCATTGGGGCAGCATCTACAGCACATCCCCCAATTTAAACTACTTCGTTTCACTCCATCCTTATCAGAGGAGGACTGGCTGACTTTCTCCCAGACCCATAATTGCCTTAAAATCTCGCGGTCGACTTCTACTTTCACTGTTTTCGTTTTTCTGCGTTCCATGGGTAATCAAGGCATAGATTTTTGTATGTATAACCGTCACCTGGGAGGCTCATTATAAACATGGGCCATAATCTCATAGGTCAGTAGGTCTGGGGCAAGGCAGTTTCTCCAGTGATTCTGACTAAGGTCATTGGGAGACCAACCTTGAGAACACATTGTGTTATATGTTATTCTCCATCTTTTTATATACCGGGAGCTGCTGTCATAGTCCAAGCTCATGATACCTTCTGGTTCATTCACTGGCGTCACCTGCACCCCAGTTTTCTCCCTGTCTTTGTTTCTCGCTCATCTCCGGCTACCCCTGCTCTGTGCTGTTACGTCCCTTCTCTGAGCAAGAACTCAAAAAAGAGCCTCCACCATCTTAAAATGTCCATACTTCTCTTCCTGAAATTCAAAACCCTAAAAAAAAAAATCATTCTTTCCTATTTATCCATCCTGATACCCACTCTTCCTCCAACACAGAGCCACTACTCTAGTTCAGAGGGCTCCCTTATTGGTCCCTGTATAGAAGGGCTCATCCCTACTGACCCACTTCCTCTAAATTTAGCCAGTCCCTTCTTCGAGGTCTACCTGACGTCCCACACGGTTCATTCATTTGCCAGTCCTTTAGCGAGTGCCTAGTAGATTCCAGGCACCGCAGGGAGAATGGGTCCTTCCATCCAGGACCCTCCCATCTCACTGGGGAGACAAGGCATGAACACAGGAAGTTCCAAGCCGATGGATACTAGTGAGTTATTGGGACATTGTCATTTGTTCTCAGGTGCTCAGTGAGGTTTGTTAAACATGAGTGAACTGTACATAAAGACTCTGGGAGGTCAGTTGGGGGAATTAGGAAACACTTCGTAGAGGTTTCTTGCTTGGGATTGGTCTTGCCCAGATGGCTGGGATGACATGAGGGATTATGACATAGAGACGAGCACTGTGACACTTCCTTCTAAGTGGAGAGAGCAACGTGTGAGCAGGAGAGGACCTGACAGGCAGCCATGATGGTGATGATGGGGGGGCGGTGTTTAAAATTCAGGCCAAGAACTTTGGCTTTTATTCACTACACGATGAAGCTCCATAGGCGACTGGGAATGACACTGACCCTGAATTGGCTTTTTTCAGGTGAGTACACAGGGGACATGGCCTAAGGTGAGGAGGGATCGAGTTATGGAAGCCGGTTAAAAGAGAAAAGTTCATGTGAGTCCACACAAAGTTAAAAAAATACAAGGCCTGACTCCGGGTGGCCAGGGTGGGCCTGGGCAGCAGCGGTGGAGATGGTGCCGCCTGAGGCACGCCTGCCTGTCTGCCGTCCACTCACCTCGCTGTGACGAGCACCCGGCACAGGGCTTCCCCGATACCCTAAGGAGATGACGGGCGTGGAAGTGCTTGGGAAAACGCTCTGTGTAGACTCAGGGACGAGTGCTCATGCAGAGGAATCGGTCGCAGTGGCATCGTGAGTGGAAGAATTAACCCAGCCTGGTGGTGCGATGTAGGGAGTGTGGGCGGAAAAGGAGAATGAAGGGAAAGACGAGAAAGCACCCAGGAACGTGAGAGGCTGGACAATTCATGGACGAAACGGCCGGACTCTGAAGCTAAACCCCAGCATGCCCCTTCTTAGCTGTGGGGGTCTGGGCTCCTTGCTGCCTCAACTTCCTCATCTGTTAAATGGGAATGGAAATGATAATCGAGTTGCTTTCAAGTCAGGTCCAGGCAATTAAGACGTGGAAAGGGCTTAGTCTCAGGACAGGCACACAATAGGCATTGGAGGGTTCACTGTTGTTATTAACTATACCAAATTAGTGGACTTCCAGAAGTCGCACCTCCTAGCATGGACGCCTCTCCTTGGCCATGCAGCCCAGACCACACAGCTAGTCACTGGACTGCATCCTGTCTCTTCCAGTGTCCAGCCTCTGCAGTCGACATAGATTTATTTTTTCCAGCTATAAGTACTAGGCTCCCTATGTCTCTGATCTGTCCATCAGGACCTTATCCAATGACAAGAGCCGGCGGGCCCTCCCCAACAGACATGGTTTAAATGGACAGCTGCAAATCTACTCACACCCAACAGCATCTCGGACCTATATCCGGGGTGGTGTGTCTACCGAGAAAGATTTCACTTCATCATGGCTGAAAGAAACAGGTGGGAGCTGAAGGGCAGCAAGGCTCGAGGTGTGAAGTCCATCAGAGAGGCTGTTCCTTGTCCGTTTCTTCAACGATCAAAGTGACAGTGCTTAGCCAGAAAGAGTTGGGAACCAGGAGAAAAACAGAACTACAGCAGCCAAGCACCTCATCCCTCACCTAAGCTGCCTTTACAGGACACATCCAACATATGAAATTAATGAAATGAAAATAAAAAATAAAAAATAGAAAATATAAATAAAAAATAGAAAAATTAATTTAAAGCAAAAAAAAAGAATTTTTTTGGTAAAAAAGATAAACTCGAGAGATACTATAAAATATCCAATAAAAACTAAAAAGCATGGTTAAATTTATGTACAAATTGTAGCTTAGTTAAAGAAAATGCTTCAACATTAACTACAGATAGCCAAGACGCATAATGAAATATTAAAAGCTGGAGTAACCAGTACAAACACTTAACCTGATCAAAAACACACTTCAAAGCGAGAGCTTAAGGAAAGGCAATTCCAGATCATGGGTTTCCAAAATTAGTTGCACAACAAAATAATCATTTGGATGGTTAAAAATTCAGATTTCCAGGCCCCGCTCTGCTGAGCCTGTGAGCCAGTGGGGTTCGGAGTAGAGCCCTGAGCTGCTTTCTCATGCTGGGTCGGATTCTCCCTGTCCTGAACACCTGGGTTTTAACATGGCTGGCGTGTCTCAGTTTGCTCCAGGTGGGACATCAGAAGACCAAGAGAACAGCCACAGAAGGAACACCTTCAGAGAAGCGCCATGCCAGGCGCACCTGTGGAGCCGCAAGACGGTGAGTCAGAACCAAATGGCCCCCATGGCCTGGAGGTGCAGGGGACAGAGGGTGCAGAGAAGCCGTGAAGGGCCCTGGGGGTGGGCAGTCTCCACCCAGCAGAGCAAGTCACCCATCCCCAGAAATAAAGACACCCCCTTTTCATTTCTGCTTAACAAGACAGGGATGCTCTCAGATTTTTATCTAATTTCATGGTTCCCACACACTAAAGGCTGACTTCGGGGTCTCTGTTTCAGATGCTCTTAAATCTTGGGTATATGGTCATCCCCCTCAAGAGCTGGTTGAGCATGCAAAACCCCAGGCCCCACTCCCAGACATGGGGTGCGCTCAAGGAATCTACAGGATTAGCATACCTCCCCAGAGATTCGGATGCTGTGTGTTACGTGAACGCCACACTCTGAGAAGTGCTACTCCCTGGCTACTGGGAGGAAAGAAGTCGGGACCACCCCAGGGAGGGCTGCAGTCAGCGGCTAACTGTGGGAATTTCTATCAGCCTCTGTATCTCTTATTCACTCCTTGGTAAAATGGACATCATAACCATCGCCAGCTCCCAGTGCTGCCTCTGTGCCAGGCCCTTTATGCATACTCGATTCATTACTCCCCTTGGAGGCAGGCGCTGTCACTACCGTCCCCACTTTGCAGAGAAGGAAAATGAGAGGTGAAGGGGCAGAGCTGAGTGACGAACCCGGAGTCCGCTGTGGTGACCGCTCTGGCAGTCACGAGCCTTAAAAACGTGTCCGTTGTAAAGGGTTCAGCACAGTGTCTGGAACACAGATGGCGCTCAATAAGTGGGACTTATAATTTTGATGATGACGGTGGTGGGGAAGGTAATGACTCCACTCGCCAACACATTGATGGGAGGCGGAGGAGAGCTGCCTTTCTCCCAAAGACTGGCTTGCTGTGTTGCTCACGGAAGGTTCTGGAAAGTGTTCTGGCTGTGCCGAGGTATATTTTAAAGGTGTATGATGCATAGTGTGCAATGACCTGTGGGATGAGAAGGAAGCTCAGGTGGTGTGTGCCAGGTGGTGTGTTTCAGGTGGTGTGCCAGCAGCTGGGCTACAGGATAGCCGTCTCTGTCCCCAGAGAGGCCCATTTCGGCCAGTTCCCTGGCCCAGTTCTTCTGGACAATGTTCGGAAACCCAGACCAGTCTGGGGCCATGCTCCCACACCAGCTGGCTCACCCACAACTGGATGTGGGGGAGATGCTGGTGTCCTCTTCATTGCGTTCTTAGCCTGTCACCTACTCCTAGTCCAGGTTTACAGAATCTGTTGAATGGTTTTGCCCAAAAGATGACCTTAAAGTGAGAGTCCCATCTGGTCACGTGATGCTTTCCGATTTTCTAAGCACATTCCATCCGCTGCCCCATTTCATCCTGACACAGCTCAGGTGGGCCTGTCTTGTGATCCTTACTTTACAAATAAGGAAACCATCACAAAGCAGCTGTTCAGGCCTCTGGACTCTGTGCCTGGTGCTCTGTCTGCTCCACCAGGTGGGATTTGCAAACGTTCGGAGTTATCTTGGATGCTCCACCAGCATCCAAACCCATCTCGCCTGCTTCAGCCCCGAACACTCACGTGCCCCAAGCCCCGGCCAGCTCCCCACGTGCAGAGAACCCCCTTGCTGAGCTGACCTGCTTGATTTCAACCAGGGCCTCCAGCCTGACTTCTCACATCATCAAAACGCACGCTACCCATATTTCATTTCCTTGAGTGCTCTTCCCTCCGGTGACGTTGAGAGAAAGTTTATGTACGTTCACTGGGGAAAGGAGTAATTGACTATATGAGTGAGAGAAGGAACGTTAATGGATTAATCAATTCCTGTTTCTCAAATGCCCCACCCAGCCAAGCCCAGAGTTCTAGAGGTCTGTTTTGTGGGCCACACGGTATCTGCCGAGCTACCTACTGTGAGCTGGCACCTGTTCAGTAGAAACTTGCAGCCTGGTTACACAGATGGGTTGATGCAGAGTCTATTCCTTATCCTAATAGGCACTATTTTTGTGTCTTTAAAAGGCTGGCCACAGTTACAGCTAGCAAGTGGGCCAGGCCGATGCTCTGGACGTGTGGAAGTGTTCTACCGTGGCCAGTGGGGCACGGTTTGCGATGACCACTGGGACGTGGATGACGCCGAGGTGGTGTGCAGGCAGCTGAACTGTGGGAGGGCCCTCGCGGCCCCCGTCGAGGCCGCATTTGGGGAAGGTGAAGGCAAGTTTCTGCTGGATGATGTGGACTGCACAGGAGGAGAGAGTTTTCTGGGACAGTGTCCTCATGCCGGCTGGTCCATCCATAACTGCGGCCCTGGAGAAGAAGCCGGTGTCGTCTGCTCAGGTAATGCACATCTCATTATCCAGCGGGCACCTCCACTCATCTTATTGGCAATGCTTGCACCTGTGACATAGAAGGCCCTCTCTGACTGCTTCGGGGAGCCGAAAGTAAACATGCATTGGTCACCTGAGAGCTTTAATTTGAGCTCAGAAATTTTCTAGCCACAAGATGTTGAGATGGATTTTGTACAGAGAGAGCAGTGGAAGATTTTGGTGGTTCCATTACAAGGACTAGGCTTCAAAATGACCGATGACAATGCCACCAAAGTCGATAGTGGCATTGACCGCTCACTCAGGGCATTCTATGTTTGTTTCTTCGGGGCACTGTGAGGGGCTAAGACAGCAAGCTTTTTCCCCCCTCAAAGTTTGTAGTCTTATGAAGGTGAAGAAATGAGGAGTTTATCAATTAAAAGAGCACTGATTTTTGCCTTGTTGATTGTGAGTCCAGGCCGTGCTTTGCTAATCACAAATCTCTGACCAGTCATATCAAACTCAGCACTGTTGACATTTGAGGCCACGTGATTTTTTTCTGGTGGGTGGTGTCCTGTGCACCATAGGGTGATGAACAGTATCCCTGACCTCTTCCCTGAATGACAACCAGAAATGTCTTCACACATTGTCGAATGTCCCTTGGCAGGGGGGAGTAGGGGTGTCCTATTGAGAACCATTGCTCTAGATACACAAACAAATTTCCACCACACACGTGACTAATATTCAGCGTACTCCCGATGCTAAAGATACAAAAGTGTGCCAAGGGGAAATAAAATAAATAATTGAGTGGGTCCAGAGCAGTGAACTTTGTCACTTGCTAAAAATTCCACCTGATTCCAGCCAGAAAGGCTATACGATACTAACATAAATAATAAGTTTTTAAAGTCAATTCCAACAGCTCAAATATTGGTGTGTATGTGTGTGTGTGGGGAGATGGTTTACATTTATTTTTTCTCTTTTTTCCCTTTGGTTTGGCTTTGTTTTGTTGTTGAATTTTTGATTTGGAATTCCCTCAAAGCAGTCCCTTCTGCAAAGCCACTGGGCTTTTACGTGTGTGACAAGTGTTGGCCTTCTATTTGGAGGTTCAGAGTCCACAGGTGGACAGGACACAGCCACACTGGGTGGATCATGCGTTATTAGACACACTGTGCTGATATTTATATACTTGATGGTTAATTAAAGCCATCTGAACTAAGGAAGGAGAGTCAATATTTTTATTTCACTTTAAAATTTATTTCGAATGAAAGCATTTTTAGGGAAATAAAAGCCCCCTTCTAAAGTGATCTTCCCCCAGCCCCCCGCCCCCATATATTAACAGAGGCTGAGTATTTAAAACCTGCATTGGGTAAGTAAATTCATGCTTTTGTTTTATCAACCTGACTTTTTTCATTCTCTGAGTTTCCTGGGCAGGTATTAGGTAAGCCATAAGAGAAAACATGCAATAAAGAGTGGGAGGACTCAGACTGCCATATTTCAGCAGTCCTTATTTGCCATCTCCATGTTCCTGGGCTGTTAAAATGATGCCACCACCAAGTTGAAAATGCTGTTGGGCCACTTTTGTCCTTTCACAAGAGTTTGCTTTATTTTCACTCAGTCATGAGGGTTCGAAGTTATTCTCTAGTATTGATATTTTTATTTTCCCAGTGGAATTGCTGTAGGAGAAGCACCATCCCTACCACTAGTTAAGGAAAAATCTTGGTAATGATTGGTTCCACATATGTTCTTTCTCACTATGTGGGCTGAGCATGGCCAGTGAAGGGAATAAATACTTTTACATCCTAACAGCCGTTGAATCCTCAACCCCTCGCTCTGAAGAAACTGCTGAGGGATCACTGCCAATGCCCCAAGGTAGGAAGTATTTTCTTATTGAATTTGCCATCTTGGTTCTTATTTGCTGCAAATTTTCCTTTTAATTTAAAACCAAAAGTTTGTTGTTGTTGTGGTTGTTGATGGCATTGCTGAACCAGATTCGAAGGGGAGAACATTCTACATGTTTTATCCATGAACTATCAATTTATTCATATAGTAGGAAACTGGTGAGTCCCGCAGCAAGTAAACCCAGTAGGAATATGTTTAAGACAGGTGTATGTACTAAGCCAAGGTGAGCTTTTGAGATCAAGGAAAGATGGTGGGTTTGACAGTAGAAGATCTGAGTTTAGGTTTCATCTCTGCCATTTATTCAGTGTGGGCAAACCACTGACTCTCCTTTTTAAAAGGGGAACGAAAACATCTCCTTCACAGGGCTCCATTGGGGTTAAAAGAAATCACATACATGGAGTGATAACAAGAGCCGACTTCTATCGAGTGTTAATGAAATTCCAGGCTCTGTTCTAAGACCTTTACCTGCACAGTTATTAGTTATTTAATTCTCTAATTCAGGGGTCAGCAACTCTTTACTGTAAAGGATCAGATAGTAAGTATTTGGGTCACTGTGGCATTTACTCACCTCTGCTCTCATAGCATCAAAGCAGACGGACAATTGGTACACTAATGGGTGTGCCTTTGTTCCAATAAAGTTTTATTTACAAAACCAGGCACTGGGCTGAATCTAAACCACAAGCTTTAGTTTCCTGACTCTTGCTCCAATGAATGAATGAATTCTCAGCACCGTGCAGGCACGGTTCTTTAGTTTTCACAACACCTTACGAAGTAGGTACTATTGTGATTTCCATTTTACTGATGAAAAACTGAGGTATAGAGACATAAATCTACTTGCCCAAGGCCATGAAGTTAGCAAAGATCCCAGCTGCTAGTTGGTTAAATATTATAATACCTTGCTTGGCTTTTATGGAGAGCTGGTGTTAAAAATGGCCATATTCTTCTCAGTCAGTTTGTTTCTCAATCCAGAAGGCCTTGGAGCCATCCCTGTTGCTCCCTTTCCCTCACTCCACACTGCTGACATATCAGAAATTCTTGTCTATAAAACACCCCATCTTGCACTGTGCTCCCCACTGGCTTTATTCCCACCCCCCTCTTGAAACTGACAAGGTAGTTCCCACCTTAGGACCTTTGTCCTGGCTCTTTCTTCTGTCTGAAATGCTCTTCTTCAGCCTTCTCCTTGGAATCAGGGCTCAGCTAAAATGCCATTCCTTCAGAGAGGAGTCCCCTGAGCACACAATCCAAAATAAACTCTCTCTCTCAGTCATGGCTTATTTGTTCAGCCTGTCGTTTATCTCTTTGTAGTACTTACCCCTCTGAGATGGCCTTTGTATTGTTCTTTGTATTGTACCTGATCATCAAATGTCCTCTCCACCCCACTCCCCAGAGCAAGTTTTGTGAGAACAAGAACTGTGGCATGTTTATTTCAGAGCCAAGGACAGTTCCTGGTACATGACTGATTCTAAATAAATACTTACTGAATAAAACAAAGAGAGAAAAACCAGACACGTGTTAGCATTCTGCCTCGCCTATAAAACTGTCGAAGACAATGTATCAGCCATTAAAATGGTCAGTGGTCCTCAGACAAAGTCCATGATTTCCTTTAGGAGGGTGGTACTTATCAGGCAATGAGAATTCCATTATGTACCCTGATTTCCTTCTTCCTTCAAATTCTATGAAATTCAGAGTTTGATTGGATGATCAGTTTTAATAATTAGCTAAGGGTTTTGTTGATTAGTTTGTTGTCATTCTATTTATTCCTTTTTCATCATATGGCCATTAATCTTGTATTTCTATTTTTCTGGTCTTGCTATAAAGATATATTACTTTACTGTCAGTAATTTGACATCTTTAGAAGGATATACATGAATGAATAGAAATGTTTACCAAGGGCCCAGGAGGACGGTATGGTATGTGTGATGCCAGTGGTCCTTAGAGAGGCATGAGCTGAGACAGCAGCTCAGATGCAGACATGCCATGGTCATCTGCTTTGGTCCCAGTAGGGAACCACTGCCTTAGACATGCAGGTGGCCCTGAGTTCCATGGCGACTGGCTTGCTCTCAGTGTGTGGGCATTCAGAAGAGCTCGTGTCACATGTTAAAGCTATCACCTCTAGAATCTCTTCACAACAATCAAATCAGCAAATGCTTCTGAGCGCCTCTTGTGTCCAAAGGGCTGTATTTTACCAGGCATTCACTATATTTTACATTTCATATTTTCGACCCATCACATTAAAGATTTATTGAAAATCAATGAGTAGGTAGGGTAAAAGTTATTCAATTTAAATAAGAAGCATTTCTATTTTTCTTGTACCAATAGGTGATGGAAATTCAACAACTGTGTTATCAGGTAAGAGAACATTTTTGTGCTGTTTTCCTCTAGGGCATTTCTGATTACCTATCCAAATACAGAAAAGAAATAAATAAAAAGAATTGCAGTTGAATTATTTTACTGAGTGACTCATTATAACCTGCTCCTTACAGTTAAGTTTGTGTGGAGCTCATTTCCAGGGTGTTTCCTCCAATAAAATTACTAGCTTCTAAAAAAAATTAAATAACAATGTCATTGTTTTGAGTAAATACTAGAAACCGTTTTGAACATAGTGGTTTTGTAATAGTCTTTGAGTGTCATTTTGGTCAGCTTCTCTGAGAGTATCCAAACTCTTTTGGCTTTTAGATATACGTTGCAAATTTTCTTTGGAAGAAACATCAATTGATCACACATAATATTTGCTTGTGATATGGGTTTACTATCCCTTTTGTAACTACTTGCCACAAACTTTGAGGCTTAAACAACACAAAATTATTGTTTTACAGTTCTAGAGGTCAGGAGTTGAAAATGGGTCTTGCTGAGCCAAATTCACGGGGTCAGCCGGGCTGCATTCAGCCCGGAGGCTCTGGAGGAGAATGTGTTTCTTGCTTTTCCAATTTCTAGAGGCACTGGCATTCCCTGGCTCATGACCTCATTCCTCTGTCTTTAAAGCCAACAGTGTAGGGTCCTTGAATTTCTCTTATTCTCTTCTCCTACCCTCCGTCTCCCCTTCTAAGAATGCTTTGATTACTCCGGGCCCACCTTGATAATCCAGGCTCGTCTCCCAATCTTAAGGCAGCTGAAGAGCAGCCTTAATTTCAGCTGCAGCCTTAATTCCCTTTTGCCAGGTAGCTTTACATATTCACAGATTCCGGGGGCTAAGATGTAAGCATCTCTGGGGGCGGGGCGTTATTCTGCCTCCCACACGTATTTATCAACTGCGATTCTGTGATCTCTACCGCTCAGTGGCACAGAACGAACACATCACTCAGGATTTACACTGAAATACGGTGACTGGAACAGCAGACAGAGGAAAGAAAGGCACAATAGAAGAGGCATAACATCCACCCAAGTCAATACCAAGAGACAGGCGATGGCTGTCACCCAGTCAGTTCCGTCAGTGCTCCTTACGGATAGTGTCAGTAAATGGTCCGATGTGGCAGAGTCAGGTCTGGAGACAGGAGAGGACGTGGGACCCTGTGGATCTGTGGAGAGGTTTCATTCTACGACCCAGAGACATGTCAGCGGTTAAACAGGCTGAGGGGTGAACTAAGTAGAACCAGTGAATAAAAGTTCCAGGGTTTCTTGATGGTCCAGACCATCAAACTAACGTGTACGGAGAATGTTAACCCCCAAAAGGCATAATTCTCACCGCCAAACACCAAACACCTGTCCTTCAACAGCGAGTCGAGGAGAGAGAGGATGTGGGTGACTGAGTCGGACGAGACCAGGGCCAGTGGCGAAGAGGTGATGCGCCATTTCTATCACACAGCGGTCACTTCAGAGTTGAGGCCAAACTACATATTGTGAAATCATGGGGAGCCCTGGCTGGCCACGAGTCGTCGTGAGTGTTACTGTTAACGAGTGTTTCTTTTTTACAGTTCTACCTGCTGCCATCTCAACTCCACTCTCTCCTGTAACCGAGGCGCGTTCACCGTCATCAGGTAGGACTACCTGCCACCCACCTCCTCCCACCATTCCGAATTCGCCGGTGCTCCTGAGTTGCATTGTCACGATAGGCAGTGGCTCCGCCCCCATCACTAGATACCTCTAACGTTCCATTCAAGGTCGAATGATTTGAGAAGAAAGGGACAAGAGGGCCCTCGGCGATGTCTGGATTTCACGCTGTCCAGCTTCGCTTTATGTTTGCTAATCTGTCATTTTATCATCCAAGAACATCATAACACGACTCCTCATGTCACACATTTTCACAGATACAAAGAGTAAGAGGAAAGGAGGTGGGGGTATGAGTGTCTTTATGTGTGTGTGTGTGTGTGTGTGTGTGTGTGTGTGTGTGTGTGTGTGTTAGTGAAAGAGAAAGAAAGATTACTAAAAGTGTCACCTCATATCTTTTGAATGGAATACATAAATGAGAGCATCTGGCCTAATATCTAGGAGGTGTCCAGTCTGAAAAGACTTCATTCTTATATCAGTGAGTCACACAAAAGGAAGACACCTCTTCCTAGTCGTGACGGTGAGAAGTTGTCACCATTATGGCCATCTCATTTTATCACCGTGCTAGTTGATGACGTCTCCACGCCTCCGTTATCTGTCACTGCTGACATTTCAATGATACCATCATATAATTCATATTCTGACCATGCTGATAATTAACTTCAGCGAGCCACCATGCCAGCACTGTCCATGTGGCTACTTGGTACTTGTGGCTTGGCAGAACTGAGATGCTGTGTGTGTCAAACACACACAGGATCTTTCAAAGACTCAGTACCATAGAAATAATGTAAAACGACCCTCAATAACATTTGTTATGCTGATTACGTGTTGAAATTATAATATTTTGGATATGCTGGATTAAATAACATATATTATTCAAATTAATTTTGCCTGTTTCTTTTTGGTTTTTAAAATATGATACCAGAAGATCTAAAATTACACATGAGGCTTGTGCTTTATGTCTATTGGACAGAATTGCCTTATGCCATGTCCATCACTGTGTTGCCCGCCTTACATGGATTTTCTGATCTAATCCTCCCAAATAGCCAGATGAGAGAGCTTCTATAATCTCTATTTTCTGAATGAAGAAACATGCTCAAATAGGTATATATTGTCCCCAAGACCAATGGGATGACAACACAAACAGTCTAACATCAGAGTTCTAGAGCTTCATCTCTGAACTATTTTAACTCTCTAAACCACATAAAAATCCTATAAACTGCTAAAAAGATGGACCAGGCATGTTTCTGATTTTGAAACTACTAGGATTCAGCTGAGACAAGGAAGCTCAATGTAACGAGGCGGGCTAATCCGAGCCAGGGAGCCCTGCATTTGTTTTTCTCACTCTGGTACTTACTTCTCTCAAACCCACATGTCCATTGCCTGTCGGGTGCCACTGAGATACCACCCTCAGCTCCCAGAATGCCTTTCCCATCTCAAGCTGGTGGCAGTGGTTTCCTCTTCTAGATCCTGTAGCTTCTCATCTGTCTTCACTTTTAGCATTTATTCCTCTCCTATACGATGTGTGTGTATCTACTTCTTTCTTTAATCACGTTGTCAGCGTCTTAGAGCACCATCCATGTCTTTCTCATCTTCAACAGTGTCCCCAACCACATGACCCCGTGCATGTGCCCACGTGCACACACACAGTCTTAAAAACAACGTCTGCTTTTGGGAGGGCATTTCATGTTAGTTAAATGCGTAAATAAGTTAATGCTCAAACAAATGACTATCGCTGGGTTGAGCCCAGTTTGCATATGTGTGTTCACGTCCGAATAGTAGTAGCAAAAGCGAGAAGAGCACATTAAACTCTTAGCTCTTATGTCTAAGCGATCAAGGATTCTTTAGAAATCCAGATGGCATATTCTACTTAGTTGACATTTCGGCACTCAGAGCAGACAACTGGGTTTGGAGCCACTCTCTCCTACCCCTCAGCTACGTGGGTGGCCCCCGCCAGGTCTCGTTCCCCTCTTGTGTGGTTTCCTTACCTGACAGATGGGGATTATAACTACACATTTCAGGGAGCTGTTGTGAGGAGTCAGTCCGTGGAGCAGAGAGCCTGGTGCAGGGTCGTGCAGAGTGAGTGGGGGCTTCATCTCCACCCTGAGGCGTGTCCTGAGGAATAGCCATTCAAGGGGGAGAGGCTCTGCTCTGTGCTCATGGACACTTTGTCATATTTCCTCCCCCCAGCACCTGACAATCACCAACTTGATTTCTGTCTCTGTGGATTTACTTGTTCTGGATAGTTCTTATAAACGGAGTCATATATTATATATGTGGCCTTCTGTGTGGCCCAATGTTCTCAAGGCCGCTGTGTCCTTTAAAATTCTCTGTTGCATGAGTTTGTATCAAGCTCATTGAATTCTTCTAGAAGCAGATGAAAAGAGGCCTTTTCTTTCCATTTAGGATTAAATATCGGGAGTCATTTTCCTTGTATTGTTGTTTTCCCAACAGTGCTCTCAACTTCTACCGTCCCGGAAGACGCTAACCACCCAACCACGTCATCAGGTAGGTCGATGATCTGTGAGTTAAAACAACCCAAACTGGGAGTGAGACACTGTATACACCACTTCCTCTATTTTAAGCCCCTAGGAAAGATGAGTTGAAGCTCACGGCCATCAGGGAAAATTCACTACCAAAGGCTCTCGGGGCAATGTGATGCTCATTGTCACCTTTAGCATCGATGTTAAGCCCCATGAGGTCAAGAGTTTTATCTCCCTTGCTCATCACTGTATCCCTAGCCCCTATCACAACTTGGCACCTTATTGGCACCCAAGACAAGTTTATTGAATCAATAAATGAATACGCAGGTGGAGCATGTGTGGACAGGCTGTTTGACCTCTCTTGGGGCTAGTTTGGTCTTGACTAAGAACAGTCCCAACAGACGGCACACAGTGGGGACACATCCTTCTTCTCTGAGAGACACAGGCATCACTCGGGGAGATGTCGGGAGTGCCCATTTGTACTAATCTCCCTCTTCAGAAAAAAGTGTTGGCACTTTACATGGGAGGCAACTAACGAATCTGGTCCTTCTAACAAATACTTTTATTTTTCAGCCTCAGCAGATAATGAAAAGTTACCAACTATCTTATCAGGTAGGGCAATGCTTCCATCGCTAGTTCTATATGTACATGTCTGACGTCCAAATGGGAGGTACGAGCAGATGGGTCCTACCCCTAGCTTAGATAATGTCTTTTGCAGGGTCATCCAAGATAATCAGCATCCTTATGAAGACGATGATTTTTAAAACTTTTGTCCAATTCTTCAACAACTTATTTTACTGCTGCTGGTCACCCTTATGCAGATCCTGGAGTTGATGTGGGGTTAACAGGGGGCAAGGCATCTGGGAGCAGAGGATCACATTTAGGAGCTATCAGCCACATGAACTTGACTCCAACCTTATTAGAAGGTGGGTCATTCTTTATGAGCATGCGGCCAGTCCAGAGCGTGCATAATGTGTGGCGTAGCTGCTGTCTCGGTCTTGACCACTGTTTCGATGTCGTTCTAGTGCTACCTGTGGTCGACGCACCATCGTGGAGTCGTAGAGCCCATGTCCCCTGGCCCAGGCCACCAGGTCAGCCACCTTCCTCGCAGATCATGTCACTGTGCTCGTGAACCTCAGGGGAGAGCATCACCGCTGGGGAGGGAGCCTGGGAGATGCCCAGTCAGAGGCCTCGGAGGTCCACGGGGAAGGCCAGAGTGAAGGAAAAGGATCACAGTCCCCAGGAACCAGGCCGATTGGTACCCAGCCATCCTACTTCCCTGCTGACCCAGAGAAACATTCTAAAGTTCAGACAATATAGAGAATAAGAAAGTAAATCCCTGTGTCCCCCTTACCTATACGGGACTGTTGCTCACATTTCGTTTTATTAGTTTTCCAGTCTTAGCAAGAAACAAAACATTGTAGGTACATTTGAAGTTCCCAATCTCCGTCTCTAGTCTCTTTTTCCTGAAGGACAAACACTCTTGAATTTTGTGTATCTCTTTATAGGTCATTTTTAATATTTGTGTAATATGAAGTATTTGATCTGTTTTTCTTTCACACCAATGACATAAGTCTCTATTTATCATTCAGTACCCTTTACTTTTTACTCAATGTTATGTTTTTGAGATTCATCGATGCTGACACACACACACACACACACACACACACACACACATTGAGCTACTTTAAACTGCTATGGTATTGTATTTCTTTAAATTAAAAAAAAAACACTTAATTTATGCATTTCTCCACTGATGGAGATACATTTTGTTAATTTTTCATGCCTGCCCTGCTCACGCCAAGTCCTAAATCACCAACGCATGAGAAATAAATGCTGTACAATCTAATCTCCTCTGCTGAGTCACTAGTGAAGGGCACATCACACAGTGGTGTAATTATTAAGCAGGGTTTTTTTTTCCCCCTAGAACACTCTTATGCATGTAGAATAATTGAAAGATTTTTCCTAATTTGTAAGCTAGGAAAGTAAGATAAGTTTAAGTTCAAAACTGTGCCTTCACATTCATTTCCACAGAAGACAGGTCTCCACCGAGCCTTGTAAGCAGCATCGGAAGATGCTTGGGATGGGTGGAGGTTCCTGACGTGCAGTGTGTGTCCACAGCTGGGGTCTAAAGGAAGCGCATGTTGTTTGCAGGTAGCTTAGGTGCAGCCAGGTGGTGTCTGCTTCTGGGGTGCCCACTTTGACGTGGGGAATGTCGTCCTGAACAACGTGCCCTGTAGTAGCGAGAAGAGCCCCTTAGCCCCCTGTACCTATGACACCCGGCTCACTCACAACTGATGGTTTCCTCTCTCCACACTAACAGGTTCTCTAGAGGCAGCCCCCACCCCTCCACCTAAGACTGATTCGGGCTATATCTATGTCCCAATCACTTACTTCTAGTTCCGTCTGGCTAATATTTATTCCGTGCAGTAGAAATGGAATAAAAATGGTCCTGTTAAATCAAGCTGTAAGCAGTTTGCAGAGGCTGGTTTGATTGATGTGTATCATTTAAAGCCCAGTCTATAATGTCAACCCAGAATAACAGATGGGACTCAGAACATAGCTATGTGGTGCTGACCTTGCTCTCCTGCCTTTATGTTCTCCTGCTCCAGACATCCTGCTGACCGTGGCCTGAACGGCCCCTCATCTGGGCAGTTGTCCAGGGGTAGCTCCTAGGCACCGTTCAGGGTGTGGCTTAGCTGAGAGCTCAGCACTGAAGAGTCATGTCAGCACAAGGCAGTTTGGGAATGAGCTAGCAGTACAGTCACCGGGTGCAGGAAATTTCCCCGATCAGAACTCAATTACCAGGCAGCTGGGGCCACCAAAGGACTTTAATTAATAGTCACTGACTTTAGGATATAGTTTTTGTGACGATGCTCACCAATCATTGTGAATCACCTTTTTGGGAGAAAATTCACTTTCCAGAGTGACTGGATCAGAAAATCATCCCTCTGGAGTCTGTGAGGCCTGACCCTTTCTAATAGACAAAGAAACAACATCAGTTGAAAAATTGTAGCTGTGTGATTTTAGAGGAAGTCTACTAGAAAAACCATGGTGCCATTTCAATCCTCTCTTTTTTATCTTAAAGCAGTGGTTTTTGAACTTTAATGTTTACCAGAATTACCCTGAGGTCTCATTAAAACACATACTGGTTTCTGATTCAGTAGGCCTAGCGTGGGGTGTGAGAATTTGCATTTCCAACAAATCCAGAATGCTTATTCTGTGTTCTGGGGAACACAGTTTGAGAACTGCCAGCTTAAAACAAAGAATGTTCTTTCTTATCCTAATAAACAGAAGCAGAATTATTATCATCTTCATCATCCTCATCATTGTCATCATCATCATCATCATCATCTTCATCATCACCATCTTTGCCACCGTCAGCACTGCCATCGTCACCATTGTCATCATCATTACCACTGTCTTCATCATCACCATTGTCATCATCATCACCATCACCACCACCACCATCATCACCATTTTCATCATCATCATCACCACTGTCTTCATCATCACCATCATCATCACCATCATCATCATCACCATCATCATCATCATTATTATCATCATCACCATTGTCATTACCATTGTCATCATCATCATCACTATTGTCATCACCATCACCATTGTCATCATCATCACCACCATTACCATTATCATTATCATCACCACTGTCTTCATTATCACCATCACCATCACCATCACCATCACCATCACCATCACCATCACCGTCACCATCACCATTACCATTGTCATTATCATCATCACCATCACCATTATCGTCATCATCACCACTGTCTTCATCATCACCATTGTCATCATCATCACCATTACCATTGTCATTATCATCACCACTATCTTCATCATCACCATCACCATCACCATTGTCATTATCATCATCACCATCACCATCACCATTATCGTTATCATCACCACTGTCTTCATCATCACCATCATCATCATCACCATTACCATTGTCATCATCATCACCATCATTACCACCATCATCATCATCATCATCATCATCATCATCGTTGTCATTACCATTATCGTCATCATCACTATTGTCGTCGTCATCATCATCATCATCATCATCACGATTGTTGTCATCATCTATGCCCTCATTATCAACATCATTGTTACCAACACCATCACCAGCACCATTATCAGCAGAAACTAGTCTATACAGTAAGTTGAACTTTGTATTGGTGAATCACTTCCCTGGCTATTTTTAGTTTATGGGTTTTTACGGTTATGTAGATATAGAGTCAAATGTCCAAATAAGACTTTTAAGTAAATTGTTAAGATATCTGCAAACATCTGGATTTCTAGCACTATGCAAACGAACAGGTCTCTGTGGATTAATTAATTTTTCATTCACAGCTAGGAGCCTGGGGTTGCATTCACGGCTTTCTCTTCATCTGACAACCACTATCCTGATCCAAATCCTTACCACCTCTTCCTGCCTTCCACAGTCTTCCCCTAACTGGCTTCCCTGTTCTAGTCCATTGTTTATGTACAGTCAAAATTACTTTCTTTTAAACTAAGTTTAATGGGGTAACATTGGTTAATACAATTATATAATTTTTAGATGTACATTATAATTTGACATCTGTGTATTCTATTGTGTGCTTACCACCCAAGGTCCAGTTTCCTTCAGCTACCATAAATTTGATCCCAGAATTACTTTTTTTAAAGTCAGGTTTATTGAGATATAATTTAACTACTGTAAAATTTATTATGTAGTTAAAAGAATTTTAATAAATGGTGATAGTTGTATAGCCGTCCCCACCATTTTCTAATGTTTACAATATAAAACATTTCCATTACCTTAGAAAGTTCTTTGTGCCCCTTAATAGTCAATCTTCTCTTCTGACCCCCAAGAACCACCCATATGATTTCTGACCCTTTTCCAGAATATGATATAATGTCAGCAGATAGTATGTAGCGTTTTGTTTTGAGCTTCTTACCATAATGCTTTTGAGACTCTTCCACATAGTTCCATGTATCAAGCATTCATTCTTTTTTTAGCTGAGTAGTATTCTACTGAATGGGTGTACTAATATGTGTTTATTCATTCACTACTTGATGGACATTGAGCTATTTTCCTATTTTAACCGTTATGAATAAAGCTGCTAAAAATTCACATACAGGTTAAATTATTCTTCTAAGTGGTTGTACCATTTTGCATTCCCATGAGCAACATGTGAGAATTCCAGCAGCTCCACACCCCAGGATACACTTTGGATTTTCTACTCTTCTTTAGCCATTACAGTCCCTCTACTATAATAAGATAGTGATATCTCTTTGTTGTTGTAATTTTCCTTCCCCTAATGCCTAATGATGCTGAGCTTATTTTCACATGCTTATTTGCATCTCTTCTTAGGTGAAGTTATGTGTTCAAACCTTTTATCCTTTTTTAAAAATGGGGATGTCTTTTATTACTGTGTCATAAGACAGTGCTTTATATATTCTGGATACTAGTATTTTCTTAGATATGTGTTTTGCACATTTTTTCTCTCAGTCTGTGCCCTGTATTTTTATTTTCTTAACAGAGTTTTTTAAAAAGCACAATTTAAAAAATTTTAATGAAGTCAAATTTACCAAGTTTTTTTTTCCTTTAATGAAGTATGCTTTTGTGTTTTATCTAAGCAATCTTTACTTAACTAAAGGTCTCTCAGATTTTCTCTTATTTTCTTCTAAACTTATAGTTTTAGGTTTTTCATTCAGCTCTGAGCCATTTTAGTTGATTTTTTACATGGTTTAAAGGACTTTTTTCTGTTGACAACCCTCATAATCCACCTCCTATTACAGTGACTCATATACTTATTCTAGCTTCTGGCTGAGTTATAAGCCTTTTCAATATAAGTCCTCTGCATCACTGTCTTTGCATTCAATAAGTATTTATTAATGAATGTTAGCATACAGCATTCTTACTTTATAGAGGCTGCCTTTATTTCCTTTAGGTTTTCTTAAATATGTTCTTAAATTCGCCTTCTGCTTTTTAAAGATTTATTTGTACTGAGCCCAGGATCCAAGGATAAGTTTACCACGAACACAGGTGAATATAAAGTTGAAGTCTTGGATGATGGTGACGATGGTGGCTTACTTAGATGAATCGAAAGAAAACAAAACGCTTCAGAATGTCTTAAAATGAGTCTTCCCAGTGGCGTGTCCGCTTTATTCTGACTGATAGTGACCTTGCTTTGCTGTTCCTCCCAGCTGACCGCTTCTTGGAGGCTTCGCTGACCGCAGCTCCTGGGGCCTGGACACTGCCACCTACAGGTATGGGAAGCAGTTCCAGAAAAATCCAGGGCTGACGGATAGCGTGGGGAGAGGCATTTCTCCAAGACCTAAGAGACCCACAGGCACAGTTCAAGTGGGACATAGCCCACTTACAAGTTATCACATTTAGAGCGACCCTCTCCACCTTTCTGAGCCTCGGTTTCTTCATCTGTAAAATGCGAGCCCATCCCCCACCACACGGGGTTGTGATAAAGGTGAAGAGAGAAACGTTTAAGTTAGTGGCTCTCCGAGACTCTGGCACTTAACTGGCAAACTACAAGTGTCAGTTCCTGCCCTCTGTCTCTTTTACATACTAAAGACGTGACGACTGACTTACAGCCAACGTAGTTCTGGGTGACAAGCTCGTTTAGCTGTGATCTGCCCATGGATAGTTTAGTTTCCTGTTTCATTAGCTATACTGACATCTCATATTTCTCATCCCGTCCGTGACAAGGGACTAACATATGGATAGAATGGTCTTGTGAGAAGAACTTAGGAATTTTGGAAATTTCTTCAAATAAGGGGGGGAATTTAATCAAGTTTCATTGAAGGGACTTGAGGTCGAAGGTCATTCTGGCTACTCCTAAGGTGTGGGTGCACGTGCTATGCGAACTTGCATGTTTGTAAGTGGGGAGAAGATCACCTTGAGATTTAAAGGCTGAAGGAAACCTTTTAGAGATACAGGAAGGCTGGACCCTCCGTGGACTCCCTCCTGTGCCTCCCAGGAGCCAAGATGGCTGTGAGACTGATGAATGGCATGAGCAGGTGCTCCGGCCGAGTGGAGGTTCTCGTCCAGGGCACGTGGGGGACCGTGTGCGATGACCTCTGGGACCTGGCCGAGGCCACCGTCGTGTGCCACCAGCTGCAGTGTGGCCAGGCCGTGGCAGCCCCCACAGGGGCACACTTTGGAGCAGGCTCGGGGAAGATCGTGCTGGACGATGTGCAGTGTGTGGGCCACGAGAGCCATTTGGGGCAGTGCGTGCACCGAGACGAGGCGGGGCACAACTGTGGGCACCTGGAGGACGCCGGGGTCGTCTGCACAGGTGAGGGGGGCTGTCAGGGCTCACTTGGAGGACCCCTGTTCCCACAGTACTTAGCCCCCACCGAATACACATGCATGCGCGTGCACACACACACATGCACACACACACACACACACACACACATGCACGCGCACACACACATACACACACAAATACACACACACACACACACACACACACACATCCCACACCCTAACCTAGGAGTGGCCGTGGGTCCAGGCAGCCAGCCAGCGTTGCTTATATCCTTTCAAAGGGACGCATCAGCCTGGCCAGCCCCTTGATGGCAAAGATTGCTACATATGGCTCACAGGCTGGATCCAGGCTCAGAAACGACCTGTTTGGTTTAAAATTTTAAGCTGAGCTTTAAATTCGGCTAATTCAGAGTAGTTGGCAGAAAAATCCAAATTCTTACATTTGGTGAAAAAAATAAAGGCGGAAGTTGAGACTCAAAACAATTCTTTTTATTACATTCACTGGCTGGATCTAAAAAAGGGGCTGCCCCTGGACACAGCTTGCCAGGCCACACGCCCCACCATTCGGCTCACTTGTTCCTCTTACCCGCTTGGCTCTTAGAACCTTCTGAGTCTGTGACCTCATGGAATGGGTCAAATTTGCCAGCTGGTGCTCGAGGCCTTCCACATCTGGGCCTGGTGACCTCCCCTAACCTATGTGTCCGTTCGGTGGATTCTGCCCCGCTGTCCTTCCCACTCTGTCCTGATTCTGTCCTCCTGGCAGCTGGAATAACATCTCTAGGAATGACACGCTCTGCCAGACTGTCCTTAGCCCCTCTGAGCCACACCTCGTCAACATGTAAGGTCCCGGGGGGAGCACTGAATTCTGCAGCTCTCCTGGGACACTCAACGTTAGCTGCCTGGTCTCATGTCTCAAATCCCCAGAAAGCCAAGCTCCTCAAGGGCAGGGCCCCTGCCTCTCTTTCTACATCTCACAGCTCCCTGAATGTAGGACATGCCCAGGAAACACTCATCAGCTACAACAGGATAACACACACAATCTCTCTTCACGTTGACAGGTGCCGATTCCGCAGCTGCTCAGCCTGCAGGTAGGACCCGTGTCATGTTGGGCATCATCTGCTAGACTCAGCGTGACACAAACACAGTCGTGAGGTTTAGAGTCGTGTCTCGTTGGAGTCCTAGCTTCTTTCATTCACTCATGAGTTCATGCACCAGATACTGACTGAGTGTTCGCCGTGTGCCAAGCTCTGTGCCAATAAGCACCGGGGCCATAGCAGTGACCAAACCTGAGTCTCCTCTTTCATGGGGCTTGTACCCTGACAAGAGAGACAAACGTGGTCTATGACCACCCTCGATTATGTGACTGCAGCCAAGTTTGTGTCATCTCTCCATCCCATTTCATCTTGATCCCTCTTCATGAAAGTAGAAATGATACAGAGCAGTAAGTAAGGACATGAAGTTGACAGTGCCCAAAGATACCTGGCATCTGGCAGGTGCTCACACAGCAATGGTTCCTTGCTTTGGTCACATGTTCACCTAGGATAGATGGTGTGGGGGATGGAAAGGACCATGAGATGTAAGCATCTGATCCTGGCTGGTATCTGTCCAGCCAAATGACCTGGCCTCAGTCTCCATATTATTAGAATAGGCATATCGGATTCCATGATCCTTAAAATTCTGTACCTTTAACATTCCATGACTAACAAGAAGAGAATGAGCAGCTGTGTGGATTAGCCGAATTAAGTGTGTGTGCCACGAGGGAAAGCAGGAGGTTGTCGCTGATACACAGAGGTGTAGGTCTTTTGTAGAAATTGAGAAATGCTTTCCCCACAACATTTTATTATGAGAATATTCAAAGACATACTGAGGATGAAGAGTTGAATAATAAAATCCTACACAGAGTCTATGATAAATTTATCAATCCCTCTATTCACACACTTCAACCCATCTTATTGTTTTATTAAGCCTTGATTTATGTACTGTAAAATCCACCTATTTTAAAGTCCATTTTAGTGAATGTTGGTAATCGTGTATAATGGTGTGATCACCACCACAGTCAGATATAAACAGTTCCCTCATCCTCAAAGGACTCCTCCTGCATTTCAGAGTTGACGCCTTCCTCTTTGTGCCCCTCTAAGGACCTGCTGTGTCTTTCCTTGCTTTGTTCAGGTGACATCACAACACACCTGTGGAGAGGGCTGCAAAGAGAGAGATGATGGCCAACCAATGGCCCATCATCCAGCAGACCACTCGGGGCTAATTGCCCATGAGCTATACTTCTGCTAATAGCCAAGGGGTGCCATGTTAGTTTGCTAACCATCAGTAACACCCTGTTCTGCCCTACATGGGGATGTGAGGTCACTGGACTTAGAATGCAGTATCATTATTCCTACTGAATCCAGAAAGGAGGAGGCACATGCCTCCCCACTCCTTGAAACAGCTGTGTGTCTTCTCCCAACATTCTGACTGCTCTAATGACGGTCCTTCCTGTTTGCCCATCCACAGCCAATGAGGACTCACTTCCCACATCCTCGGTGACATCAGTGGCTCAACACTCATCTTCTTTGGTACCTCCAGGTAAGGCTGTTCCTTTTCATATTACATCTTCTGAACAACTTTGTTCATTTGACAATGAATGAGTGGAAGAATATGTGTCACTAAGAATATACAGTTTCACTGAGGATGTATATAGCAATAAATAAAGCAGACCCCATATAGGCTAAGTCCACGGGAAAGGGTCTGTTCCCACAGAGTATCGTAAATACTATGATGGGGGAGCACAGGGTACCATGAGTGCTCAGAAGAGGGTCCGTGTCCAGATCTGAGGGGTCCGGGCAGGAGGAAATAATATCTAATGGAAAAAAAAATGAAAATTCTAAACCATCTTTCTGCTTTTAGAAAAATCTCACTGTGGCGGCGTCATCACTAACACATCCGGAGCGATTCGGAAACCCCCGCAGAACGCAAGGCACGATAACCTCACCTGCGTGTGGGAGATCAAGGCGAACGCGTCTGATCACGTACTGTTGGCGTTTCCGTATCTTGAGTAAGTCGTAAGTACGTTACGTAACTACACGGTCGTTTAAAATTCCGAGCATTTATGTCCGTGGTCAATCCTCATAACTAAAGGAGTCCTCCATGTCTTTAAGTTTTTACTCTGAAATAATGATGGACATACAAGAAGTTATGAAAATCATATGCAGAGACCCAGGTACCCTTCACCTGGCTTCCCCCATTGGTGGCATCTTAATAGAATTGTTGCACGATATCAAAAGTATAAGCCTGACATCAGTACCATCCTGTTGGCTAGGCTACAGACCTCATTCATTTTTCACCATATGCGTGTGTGTGTGTGTGTGTGCGTGTGTGTGTGTTTGTGTGCGCACACACACACGCGCAGTTCTGTGCAATTTTATCCTGTTTAGATTCTAGTAACCATCACTGCAATCTAGAAACAGAACTATTCCACTGCCCCAAAGGAACTTCCCTTTGCTCTTTATATTCACAAACCACTCCCCTCCCCATCCTCTGGCAGCCACCCATCTGCTCTCCATCTCTTCAATGTTGCCGTTTTGAGAGTGTTATATCTATGGGATCATAGAGTATGTCTCCTTTTAAGACTGACTTGTTTTCGCTCAGCGTAATGCCATCGAGGTTCATCCAGGCTGTTGTGTTCCTTTATTTTGCTGAGTAGTAGTATTTCATCGTATGGATGCCAGTGTTTGTTTAATCATGTCCCCAGTGAAGGACATTTGAGTTGTTTCCAGTCTTTTCTATTATAAGTAAATCTTTCGTGAACATTCATGTGCAGGTTTCTGTGTGAACCGAAGTTTTCCTTTCTCTAGGTTAAATAATCCAGAGTGGAATTGCCAGGCTGTATGGTAAATTCCCACTTAGCTGTTTAAGATTGTGCCAAGCTATTTTCCAAAGTGACTCTTGGTTTACATTCCCAACAGCAATGTCTGAGAGATCCCATTCCCCCACCTCCTCGCTAGCACTGGAAAGTAGTTTTTGGAACAGCTGTTTGTAATTTTCAGCATACAAATCTTGTACATATTTTGTTAAATGAATATGTAGGTGTTTCTTTTTTGTTGTTGTAATTATAAACGATGCTGTGTTTTTAATTTTTGGTTTCCAGCTAGTCCCATTGCTATTCTGGGACCTTGAAATATGATTGAATTTTGTGTGCTTCCATGAATGTTGTATTAAAATCAAAGTCACTTTAGATGCTTTGCATAGATATGTGTGAGTGAGAGAGAGAGAGAGAGAGAGAGAGAGATAGAGAGAGAGAATGTGTGTGTGTGTGTGTGTGTGTGTGTGTGTGTGTGTGTGTTTAGAGAAAGAGATTGAGACAGAACATGTGTGTATTTCAGCCTGCTGGTTAAATATGTAGGTGCCAGAAAACCCTAGACCTAGTAAATCAGGAAATTCTAGGTTTTTATGTCATAAATTGTGAAAGTTGGCGTCCTTCACGGATGACTGTCTTACAGAAATTAACCCTCAGGAACAACTTAAATGATTTATTACTCTAGAACTTCACTTAATCAAAATATGACGTGAAATGGACGGTTCATTGGGACGAGGTCTGGAAATGGTTTTCTGATGCTTTCACGAGTGGACAGAACTTCACGATGGAGAACAACCACCAACAAAATCAGATGCTGTGCTCGCTTCGGCAGCGCACATACTAACAAAACCATGACTTCCACAAAGCAGGCTGGGTGGATTTGGCATCACACTTCCCTCTGGGCAGGTTGGCTGTCAAAAGCTTAATAAATGGGCTGTTTGGAACCTGGAGCCACGTTCTGCTGGCAGCCCGAGCAGCCTCTGCCATCTTCCACCCAGAAGGTCAATCTCCCTGGCTTGCCTGGTGCTGCCCTTGGCCTTAAGCTTCGAGGTACCCAGCGGGGTGCACCGAATACCTCAGCCTGCCCTTTTCTCTTCCGGTTAAAATCCCTTTCCCTCGAGACAACGACTCTTAGGGAGAAAAGATAAAATAAAAGGAATCCACACCTCGTTCGAATGACTGGCAAGCTTTTAATCCATCCACAGCCTCTTTACAGTGATAAAATAAAGGGCCTGCCTCACAGCATAGCTCTAAGACCTGCTGGCGAGGAAAGGCACCCATCAGTGTCTCCTTCCCCAGCCTGAACTGCACCAGTGAATATTTTGAAATTCTGGACGGCCCTCCATCCTCGGCGAAGTCCCTGGGGAAGAGCTGCTCTGGTTCCTACCTCGTCTACGAGTCCTCGTCCAGCTCGATGACGGTCAAGTACTCCCGACGCTTCAACACCACAGGGGGAAACTTCATCGCTTATTATTACTCCTCAGCCAAAGGTAAGGATGGCGAGCAAGAGCCTGGCGCAGAGTATGGAGCTGAGCTGCCTGGGAACCAGTGACGGTCCCATCGCTGCTCTGGGACCTCGGGAGAGAGACTTGACCTTTCTGAGCCTCAGTCCCTTCTCCGTATAGTAAGGATAGGAAGAGAGCCTCAGCTCCTGAGTTCGTTGTCTGGGTTACCACCTAGTACTAGCCGGGTGTGGTACCAGCCCAAGAGACTCGTGCACAAAATTGAGGAAGTCGATACAAACACGAGAGGACAAGTGAAATATAGGAAAGTAAGGCAAACAAATGAAACATGCTAAAGGAATGTGTGCCTGCATCTCAACAAAAGGCATTAGGAAAGCGAGAGACCAAGGTAGGCGACAAAAAAAGTTTTCAGGAAAATATGGGAAACACCCTTAGCGTTGTCCTTAACCCGAGCTAGGCTGTGAGTAGGTAGAGAGAGAGGGCATGGCTGGCGGGAGCAGCGTGAGCACGGAGGTGGGACATGTGAGCTGTGTGGCGAGACGGCAGACGGAAGCTAAGCCCAGGGTTCCCGACGAAGCACAGTGCATTCAAGGGCAGGGAACGGCCACAGCAGAGATCACAGCAACAGCTTGCCTTCGTGCAATGCCTGTTTTATGTCGTGGAATGTGACGTTTTAGGCACTTAACATGGGCTATCTCCTTTAATTCTCACACAAACCCATGGCTTTTCTCCCCCTTTACAGATGAG
>PVKZ01005286.1:0-41270 GCA_004027375.1 Macroglossus sobrinus
CACGTGCAATGCTGTGTGGTAGGAGAGATTAACAGAACAATGGATTATGCCAGCAGTTTTCCAGCCCTTGCCTTGAATCCAGAATTCAGTTCTTTTCCATATGTTCCTGGCACCTTTTGAGCTTCTGCCCCTAGTGTTGGAACTCAGAGTGAGTGAATCCATCAGCAAGTAAGTCTCTAAACTCCATTTTTAATCTCCAAACAACACTGTAATTCTCTGCCTCTTTGCACCTGTCTGCTTTTAGCTTCTGCCTTTCCACCCACATTGCATATGCATTAACTAATGACTCAAAGGGAAAAGCTGCCAAGAATAACACACTGAACTAGTTTTCCTTGTCTCTGAAATCCAGGATCTCCAAGTTTTGGTTGCCCTGATTGCTTTCTGGTATGCTCCAACAATTTTAAAATTTTATCCAGCTTTTATTTTTAGTCTCAGTGGGAGGGTGGTCTGCTACGAACTAGTTTTTCATAGCTAGAGTATGAAGTTTAGAAAGTCTTATAAGTTTGTTAATGATAACTTTCCTATGAATCTTTTTATTATCCTCTTATCAGAAAAAAATCTCTATGTCCACTAAATTCCCATGAACATATTTGTTAATAGGACAGAATCTAGAGCTATTTGATTCAACTTTCACCAGCAGTTTGGACAAATTATATAACTTATTTTTGCCTCTATTTTTTTACTTATAAGATAGAGATAAATTCTGTACTAATGTCAATATTTTTATATAGATTGAGATAACATATGTATCTAACATTAAGCATTACACAAGTGATATTTTTACTAATATTGTTAGTAATATGATGGCACTTTTCATTAAATACTTTTTTATTTGAGTATATATGTACCTAACCAGATTACACAATCCTTACAGAGGGCAGTGTCTTTCTCATCTGTTTATTTCCCAACTTTTAGATATTTCCCACACACAATGTCTATTCACTGCATTAATAAGTGAACGTAAAATTAGTTGTGTATACTCAGTTGGTTAATTCAGTTAAATAGAATGGTAATTTGTTTCGAAAGACCCATGGCAGGGAAAAATTTAGCAACTTCAAATGAGAATTGGATCTATAGATTTTCCATATTTATTTTAACAATTTTTAACTCCCTG
The DNA here is from genome assembly GCA_004027375.1 of Macroglossus sobrinus. NCBI lineage: Eukaryota > Metazoa > Chordata > Mammalia > Chiroptera > Pteropodidae > Macroglossus > Macroglossus sobrinus. The sequence goes on from PVKZ01005286.1 coordinate 1,115, forward strand.
AAAGCAGTAATTAGGTTTATTTTTCATGTCTTTATCCCCATACTTAGTTCAATTCTTAGTTAATGAGAGATGCTCAATTAGTTTTGTTGAATGACTAAAGGAACGATCACTTTGTCTTGTTACTAATTATTAAAACTTGTCTTTTTACAAATATTTATTTAGATTTCAACTTATCATAACTTCTTCAAAATTAACATAAATACATTCTAACTTTTATCTGAAGAGTCAGTTTTATCACTTTTTCAGTGACTTTAGTTTAAAAACTACTTATAAGTGATCCATATTAAGCAGGTGTCTTTCTGTTACGTTGTACTCTGTTAAGCAAGAGTGGCCCAGATGTCCATAGAGCAACACACAAAATCATTTAAACATCTTCTCACATGCTGCAGAAGGCAATGAAAGGTTTTCTATATTTTTCTTTTAAGTCAAGATTGTCCTTTTAAACTTTTGATCTTAACCTTTATCTTTCATAACATTAGCCAAAGTCTCATGGATTTTATTTTCTATAAGTTACCATCCCAGATGTTCTTTGATGATGAGAAAATAATGTTCAAAGATGTGACCTAGACAACAGAGCACCACACAGCTGTGCTACTCCTTTATTCCTCTGCCTTGACATTACCCTGAAGAGAACACTCCTTTAGGCTCAAACTCTGAAATTGATAGTGTCTCTTAGATATGCTTCGGTCATAGAAAAAAAAAAACATTTAAATTCCATACCAGATACAAACTCCTTTTATTTTATAGATTAAAGTAGGAAGTATCAACAATAAAAGAAAAGGGATCGTAAGGATTTAAAGTTTATCACAAATGAGAAGTTTGTGAACAAAGTCTGCCCATGAGACTGAGGTTTGTGCTACATCAACTCTTGAAATCAATCTGCAAAAAGGAGTGTGCACCACACAATTGCACCAAAGAAAATTCTAGTACATGCCTCATTTTCATCCTGAAAAACGCCAACACCATTTTTTTTTAACCTCTTGATTACTTTTTGACATTTTTCCTTTATGTCACATAGGCTTGGTGACTCACACAACAGAAAAAAAATTTTTTAGTCAATTATAATTGATTTTGTTTTCTTTTTCACTGGTTTTGAAATAAAGAAAATACATAAGATATTTCTTAGATGAAGACAAGAGAAAAGAAACACCTGGTAAAAATGATTCACTGCCAAGGTTACTATTTTACTAAAAAGAAGAACTAGTAGTCTTTGAATAAATGTTTATGATTACAGTGTTAAATATTCATTTATCTATTTAACAAACATTAATTAAAATAAGCTATGTGCCAGATATTGCAAAATGGCAAGTGAATTTATACTTGCCATGATGCCAATTTGATCCAAGTTTGCTATAGTCACAGTACCAAGCTTTAATAAGCATACAAACCATGAAACAATGCTATTTGGTGAGGCTTTAAAGGGAAACAAAACAACTCCACTCCCAAGTATTTCTCACTTGCATTACTTTCACCATACTGCACACAAAATCATAGTGTTTACTGGTGAATAAATGATGTGCAGTCCATTGTCCTCCTTGTCATTTAAAACAGCTTCCATTCAGAGATTGATTAATTTATTCAACAAACATTATGATTGTATTATATGAAAAACCAGCCTATATGAATATGCACTCCATTTCAGCACATATCAGGTTGTTGGGGTTATTGCAGGGATCAGGACATTTATCTGTAAAGGACCAGGCAGCAAATGTCTCAGGCACCGCAGATCACATACATCCCTTTTTCAGGTGCTGCTGAGGCTCCTGTTGCTACTTTTTCTTCTTTTTCTTCTCCCTCCCCCACTCCCACCTCATCCTCCTCTTTCTCGACCCTTTAAAAATGTAAAAGTTACTTTTAGCTCATGGGATGATAAAAACAGCCCTTGAGTTGGATTTAGCCAGCAGACAACAGTTTGCTAGGCCCTGGTCTAGGGTAATGTCTTTATCAAAATATCCAGGCAGAGTTTAACACCTTCACTCATGTCCTCCTTAGGGTTCCTCTGTCACCAGGGGGGAAATATTGCCTTTAATGTTTCCCTTCCCATCACATTTCTGCCTCAGTCTCCAGAGAATAAATGATTAAACAAGGGAACACACACATATCTATATTTAGAAATTTTTCTAGTAAAACATAATCTTCATGATTGCAATTCCACCTAAACTGAAGACCCTTTCAATATTATTATGAAGAGAAGTTTTTCTCTCATTGATTCAAATCTCTAACAAAATCTATGATTTTGATTTCCCTTTTAGAAATAGAAAGTCAATCAAGGTGATCTTTTATATCAAAAAAACTGTTTATATCAAATATAATTTCTAAAGAACAAAAGCACCACAGTCTTAAAATGTTAATGCCTAGCCTCTAGATTCTGTCCTCCACAAATGCAAAATAGCCTTGCATCCAGCTTAAAAAACATAGTCACACTCACACAGACACACACATAAAAAACAAACACTCATGTACTCAGAGAAAGTCGCACATAGTGTGACAATGAAAAAATTAGATTGAATTTTCTACTATGGTTTTTGAAATCAATATCACTTGTTTAGTGCAATATCTAATATGTATATATATGGGAATGCTGTATTATATTTGAATTAGGCATGCTAAGTGATTGTATCAGTGTGAATAAATAGTTATATGTAATAGACACTCAAAATAACAAAATGCTTTAAACAAGATAGGCATTTATTTTGTTCTCACTTAAAAATCATGATGTATTTAGTTCCTGACTGGTATGGCAGTTCCATAGCCATCTAGGATCTAGGCAACATCTGTCCTTCTGCTTTTTTATTCACAGTTGGATCTCTCAACCTCATGGTCCAAGATGTGGCTTCAGCTCACCAAGTGCAGAGGAAGGGCCAGATCCCTTTCATCAAGCAGATATTCCAGAAGCAGCACATTTTACTGTCTCTCATTCCCCTTATCTAGAACTTAATCTCAAGGCCAAAACTAACTACAGAGTAGGCTGAAAAATATAGTCTTCTGATAGGCATAAAAATCATGTATTCAAAAGGAGAACAGGTATTGAGAAGCAAACAACTTTCATTCCCCATGGTAATCTGAAAGTTTTAAGATCATTTAGAGACATTTCAGACTAAGAGAAATTATCTATAAAGAAGAAAACCATAGAGGTACTTCTGACGCAATAAGTAGAATAAATAAATATCCCATTAAGAGTTATTTGGAGATATTCACAAAGGCTTAAAAATGAGAGGGTATATTTGTAGCTTTGGGGTGTCCTTCATCATTTCCCTTTTTGTCTGATTAGCATCACCCTAATTTATTTTGAGAAACTCACCTGTATTCTACTGTATGCTGAACTGATGAGCATAGGAACTAAGCTAAGCCAATGACGTTCTCTTTCGGGACACTGAAACCCAAACAAAATAATGCCAAATTAGGAAGAAAGGTTGATAGCTAATTCCGTGGCCCTTCAATGAGCTGTCAACCCCATAGTTTCCCCAGTTTCTGTTCTACTTGGATCCCACATCTATACAGTAAGTTCTCACTTAATGTCATTTATAGGTTCTTGGGAATTGTAATTTTAAACAAAAGGAAATATAATAAAACCAATTTTACCATAAGCTAATTGATACAAATAAGAATTAAGTTCCTATGGCATATTTTTGGTCACAGAAACATCACTAAACTTTTAAATAAAGATGCAAACACTTCTAATATTAAACATTGAAATAAATGTGAACTATACATACATTTAGGAAAGATTAATAAAAATGAGAGGGAATTCTCTGATTCCTGTTCAAGGTTGTGAGTGGATGGTGCAAGGTGGGACTCACCCTAGACAGGATGCCCCTCCATTTCAGGGTGCACTCACAACTACACTCAGACTAGACAATTCAGACATGCCAGTTCATCTTACATGTACATCTTTAGGATGTGGGAGGAAACCGAAGTACCTGGAGGAAACCCACGCAGACTTGAGGAGAACATGCAAACTCCATATAGATAGTGGTCTGAACAAAATGACATTATTTGAGAATGTGCAGTGTATTCATTTCTTTATTTCAGTGAGCCACCCTATATCACTCAAAATAATTATGTTTTTTTTTGCTTGTGTTAGGAAGCATTACATCCTATTGCTTACAAAAAAAAAAATCTAACTATATCTGAATAATAACTTTTGCCCTAGAGATAAGTATGACATACACATATATACACACAAATGCACACACACTGACAAGACTCAAGAAAATGGGAACAGAATTTACTCTATCACTTCCTCTTTTGTGTGTCTTTGGTCTATTTTGTTTTTCTGAACATATATGCTGAAGGATGAGATATCCTACTTTAATTATATGAGAAAAATTTGGAAGAAGTATTATTGACAACTAGAAAAGAAAGCATATTCTTTGGTAGATGGGCAAAGGTAAAATTAAGCATTTTTAGGCCAGACAGGATATCTACCCAGAAGCTTAATCATCTTTAAAAAGTTATTTTTCTGGTTTATGTACAGAGTTAATATTTTTAAGGCTCTTGTTCCTAAGAATAAAATTATTCAATAGAAATAAAAATACAATGCATGTATTAAATGCTTCTAGTTATATGAATACTGAGGGTTTTTTTTAAACATATGTGTATGTCTTTATTACTGCTCTTCTATTGTCATTTCAAAAAATGAATTTCTAATAGAGCCCTCCTAAACGGTGCTTTAGGCTTAATGGCTATAGCATTTGTGAAAGTGTTCACAAGGTCAAATTGATTCAATTATCTTCATTTGGATGAAAGGAATAAACATTTTTGAGAGTCTATGTTCTTAACCTGGTTTGAATATTAGATTCACAAAAGAGCTTTTTAAAATACAGATTTCCAGAACATTTAAAGTCCTCCACCCGTCCCTGTGATTTTGATACATCTAGCAAGTGCTGAGTTGTGCATATACTTTATAGATAATACTGCACTATCCCGACAGTGTAGTGCAGCAATTAAGAGACCAGGCTCTAGACCCAGATTTCATTCAAATCCCGCTTGATCATAAATTGGCTAGATAACTTTGGGTAATTTGCTTAACCTCATTGTGTTTCCAGTTCTTGTAGACAGTATTAGTACTTGCTTCATTTAGTTGTACCTTCTATATAGTTAGCATTCACTATTGTGGATTACATAATAACTGATTTTCAATCATTATAAAAATCTATTGAAATTACTATTACTTTCATTTTACATATGGAGAAACTGAGGCTTAAAGATGAAAAAAATAACTTTCTGAAAGTCAGTTATTTGTTACCATGCTAAGATCTGGTACATTAGCAATGATGGAGAGTATATGACAAAAAAAATTACTAGGGGAAATTTTAGTCATGATAACTTGAAGTGGTTATGGAGCAGCTAGATAGAGATGCCTAGCAATCAGTCAATTGGGTATCAGCAGAGTGGTTATGGTACAGGAACACTCATTTGGGGTCTTTGACATATAAATATGATTAAATCCGTGAGTAGGAGTGAGTTCATGTAGGAATCATATAGAGAGAATAGCAGAAGACTGAGGGCATAGCCCTTGAGAACTCCAACATTTTGCAGAACAAGTAGTCAAAGTTAAAATTGAAAGATTAAGAAGCCAGAGGCAAAAGCAAACTCTGAGGAAGTGTTATAGAAATTTAGAGAGAAAGGAGTTTCAGAAGGGAAGTGTTGGTTTAAAGTGTCAACTAAACTCAAGAGTTCAAAGAAAAAGGTGTCATATGGTTTGGGAAAGGCAAAGATTATCTGGGACCTTAAGCACAAAAGTTTCATTAAACTAAATAAGTGGGTATATCATCAAATTTCTTAGACTTCCATTCAAAAAAAAGAATGATAGACTGGGAAAGTAGAATTTTTTTAATAAAAAAAATGTGATGAATTTGTGACTAAGTGATTTTAATTTTATCTGGTGACTTCTTTTGAATGGAACTACTTCTAAATGAGTACACTATATGTGAGTGTGTATGTGTATCTCTGTGTGTGTACACACACACATATTAATCAGAGGTATAAATATTTTGAGGGCTTTTTTCAAAGGGCTTATAAAACTAAACCTCTTTGAGTTACAAAATGAGGTTACAAGTCAATACTGAGTTGGAAAATACTTAAGATGTGACAAAAGTTACCAAGTGAAAAAAAGGAAGCTGACTTTTTTGTTTTAAAGTTAATTGTATAGAGGAAAAAACAGGTTTTTATTTTCATTTGCTTCTCAATAGACTAAGGATCCAAGAAATTTTGGTAAGAAAGTTTCTTCATTATAATGTTATTGGAGATTGTTTTAAAATTCAGTAATTTTATATTAATATGCCAAACATTCAAATTTCTAAACAGATGATTAATGACTGTTTTTCTAAATGAAAATATGAACATGAAAGCAAAGAAATTTGTATTTAAAGAAAATTTGTACAGTTTTCCAGATCACATACCATACCTCAAAGACACAAGAAGATTCAAGCTTTCTCTTACAGATAGTATCACAGTAGCACATGTAAACAGTTTCTTTCCCATAACTACTTTTTTATTTTAAAAGCATATCTCTATGAAACATGGCTCTGTAGAATCAGAACTCAACATAAATTGCATTCTATTTTATGAAATATTAGAATCATTCTATTTCCTTTCAGTTCTGTGAATAACAATTTTAATGCAAGGGTGGTGATACTGGATTTGCTGTTGTGTTTGAAATATTTCTTTTAAGAAAAGTTTTTACTACGAGCCAATCATATTGCTTCACTCATTGTGTCACAAAGTTTTATCATCACAACTTTGAGAGAACTTAATTATTCATTTCTTGAACAAATTTAAAAAGGAGACACAGTTTATTTATAGAGTATGTCTATAAATAATGACCTCCAATGAAAACTGTATCATCCATAGGTGGAGTAATAAGAATAATATGGGTGTCAATCTTACTTCAATATGTCAAAAAACTTGGGCGGGGAGGTAGGCCTCTGAAACAACTTCACACGACAGACACCTATTGCCTCTCAAAATGAGATTCCATTGAAGAAGTTGCAAGTAAGAAAAGGAAGCCGTCTACCAAAAATGGATTTAAGAGTACTTTATAGAACATGTGTATAAAGAAAATGCTTATGTAGAAATATTTGAATGACTGGATAAAACAAATATTTGTCAATGACCTATTCAAGGACAAGGGTTGTGACTATGTATTTGGTAAGAGAAATACAAAACTGAAATTCTGGCATCTTTCTGTTGAGTTGTGTGATTAGTTTGCTTATCATCTGAGTGCAGGAACTGACTTATTCTTGTGTTCCCTGAAGTGCTCAGAAAGTTCCTGGCTAATATTCTATGCTCAATACATGTTTCTCACTTGGGAAAATGTGGGCATTGTAAGCATACAGACCTGAGTGTCTATCTTGACTTCTCCAAATACTAGACATATGGGTATTTGCAAATTACCCATATGTCTAGTGTTTGCATTCTGAAGTTGATTTCCTTCCTTAATGAATAACAGTATACAGGTTGAATGCTTATTGTAAGGAGTAAATAACAATTGTGATATAATATATGCCTTAGTATTTCTTACAATAATGTTTAGGATTGATGGTGCTAAATAAATATTAATTCTATACATTTTTACTCCTTTATGATTCCTTTTTATACTCAGTTCTTCATTTCCTTTGCATTAATGTCTCTTTTCCATGATTCTGGCCCAGAACAGTCCTCCATTATTCATTCTTGGCTTCTGACTATTGACCCTGACCCTGAGCTCATTGTCTTACATACTTCCTCTACAGACCTGATCTATCTCCCCACCTTCCAACCCTGGTCCTTCATTTCCAGGACTATTCATGCCAGGAGTTCTTCCACCACTCCATCAATATTTGTCCCATACTCCTCTCCAGTCTTGACCTAACCCTCTTGGTACTGCCATGAGCTCTAGGTCCTAGCTTTAACTTCCCACTCTTCAAACTGCTTAGGGCCATATTTCACATCATGGTCTGCCTGCTCCAGGAATGTTTTTATTCACAATGGACTTCATTCCACAACCAAAACTTTCCTCAAAGTGCAATTTAAATATCATCTCTCCCAGGAAGGCTACTTTGATCTTAGAAACAAGAAAGAACTTAATTCTAAATTGTCATCTGGAGGGTGCTCCATTCTCCTCAAGTCTTATACATGTCAATGTTACTCTGATATGCTACATCACATTGGGGAGGCAGCACAACCCAGTGAAGACCTATGAAGTCTGGAAGATTTGGGATTGAATCCAAGATCAGCAAAACTATGTAACACTGGGCTACTTTCTTCACCTTTTTGTGCCTTAGTTTCTTCATAACTATAACAGAGATAACACCTCACAGGATCTCTTTGACAATTAGATGAGATGATGCAGGTAAAGCATTTGGCAAAGTTTCTGGGATATAGTAAGTCCTTATTCAATGGTTATTGTTTTTTAATTGGTTTGTACATGTGTGCATATGTTTTATTATTTATCACATTACCTTGCATTTGTCTGTGATTTTTAGTCAATGTTGAATTTATCGTAATTTCTCAAAGAATAAGAATTTATATAGATTTTTTATAAATCCAACTCTGTCTTGCCTGATAAAATACCTAATTAGTTGCTATACATATATTAGGGATGAATAATTATATGAAAGATAAATAAGTTATCCAGTTCATATCTGTGAATGAAATTATTATTTTATTTTCATGTCTAAGTACTACCAATTAGAGCTCATAAAATGTATGGCTACTAAAACTGAGCAGCTGAATCTTGAGACAAAATGAAGATAGCTTTTGCAATTAAGATTTATTCACATCTGAATGTTAGTCCATTTTTATATTGTCTGTATATATTTCATTAATATTTTATTTGTTGACATTTTACCCTTGATAAAATTTTTAATGACCAATTTACTTATGAATTAAGATATATATTTTACACATTATACATATTATATATACATACATATTTATCACAATGATATTAAAAATAACTTACTTAAATGTGTTCATTTGTTCATTTGAAAGCAGTTTTATGCAAACACCTGATAGAAATGCAAAAGGACATGGCCATAAACACACATTATCAGTGGGAGATAAATAGAAAAATAAAAGAAACAGTAATTTCTCTCATATATTCTACCAATCTCATCTGTCATACAAATCAGAATAATAATGCTTAGCCTTCAGGTGCTTATGTTTTAGTTAAAAAAAAAAGTTGTAAATTTCCTAACACAGAAAGCAGAGATACTGAGTTTTCTACATAGTAAGTATATCGACATAGTATGTGTAACTCAGCGCCATTGTTGTTCTTGGGTTAGTTGTTAGTGACTGACCATATATGCCTTTTATTTATTTTTTACTAGATAATATCTCCTTTTTAACATTTTGAACTAGAGATCACAGCATAGAACTTATATGACAGGTAATAATCAAATTCCATTTTTACTGAAGTAAAAAGAAAAAGATGGAGAAGGAAATACTTAAGTGATTAGTACATATTGTAATTGTTTATTAAATAAATCACAATGGTGAAATAACAGATGTTAAATACCAAACAGTAAAGAACAAGTGATCATGAGCATCATTCTCACTAAATCTTAAATTTACAAGAACTTGCAGGTCATTTAATTAGGCTAATTTGGTGCAGAATACTTGCAACCAAATGTTTAAAATTGGTCTTCATCCCAAAGACATGATGGATAACACCCATTCGAAATGAGAAAGATAGTTATCGTTAAGAGTTCACAGAGTTCAAGCATAGACAAACTTCTCTACCCAAAACTGCCCTCCTCTATGCCTCTTCTGCCCTCCTCTATGCCTCATCTCCCCACAACTCATCCCTGTCTTCATTTTTTTCTTATATATTCCCGTAGCTTCTGGGTTAAAAGAGAAAAAGACATTTTTATTTTGTCACTTGTCTTATCAAAAGGAAGCTATCTGTAGTCTTTGTCTCTAGTGGAGTCTTAGATAGCAAGTCTGGTCATTAGACTGTGATTATGCATTTGGTGGCATACCCAAGTGTCCCAATTGGTAGTTGTGTCTAAGGAAAAGTAATATTAATTATTGTAATTTATCCAAATGTCTTCAACTCTGTGCCTAATTACTATGCAACACCATAACATTTATGCATATCTTTAAGCATGTCAGATTAATTTTATTAGACATTTAGTTTACTTTTGATATTGAATGCAGTTCATGCTCGTTTCACCTTTATGGCAAGTACACACTTACCTCTGCACTAAATTTGAAATTATTAAAGAAAACAATGATATGGAGACCAGAGCCTTGTTCTGAGCTTCACCATTAGGTTATTAGTGACTTTCAGCAGAGCACATAATTTCTTTGAGCATCAGCTTCCATGGTTGTGAAAAAAAAAATAAAACACTGTCTACATAAACCATAAGACTGTTTTGAAGTGATGTAACAAAATAGGTATGACAGCTTTATACAAACTACAAATTGCTTTGCAAGTAAAAGCACCATGTAGCGTGAAAAATCTGGGACTCAGAATTCATTCGTTCATTTGTTTATTTACTCAGTCAACAAATTTTAGCTAAAACTCATCTTGTCAATGTTTTGAACCATTAAAATAAAATTTACTTGTGATATGTTGCACATAGCTCTTTTATTGCCATATCTTATTCCATTAATGAATTACAATATACTGAATGTTGTCTGCAGATACTAAGTACATATATGGAGCTGTGTTACCATTAGATGATCAGTGTAAAATGCTTCGACACTGCAAAGGCCAACTAGATAGAGCTTTCTATGACTCTGTAGGAGGACAACAATGTACTGTTCATCCCTTAAAAATATGTTAGAGCCATCTAAGAAAACTATTTCCAGTTAGTTTCTTACAAAATTAATATGACATAAAATACACTATTCTATAATATAGTTTCACACACTAAAGGAATGTGACAAGGCAAACTTTAGATTTCCTACCTGCTAAGTTATTTGGAGTTTGATCTAAGTAGATTCTTGTGAATCACCTTTCCTTCATAAATAATATATTTTACTGCTTGACTAAACAGAGCATCACCTGAGATGTAATTTTTTCCATATACTGCTAGATAAATTATAAAGATTTAAAAATATTTATTGAGGAAAATATATCTATTTTTGGTATACAAATGTATTATAATAGTTTTCATATGCCTCTGATAGTCCATGCCCAAAGAGAGAAAAATATGAGTTCCTAAAGAAAATTCTTATTTTAGTACTCTGAAGAATTTCTACCATTTAACCTCACTGAACCTCTATTTTCCAATTTGTAAAATGGGAGTATTTATTTATTCTGTTATTGTCCTAAATTTAACCAGATAATATAGAAAAAGCATCCAGCATCCTGTCTGGCACATAATGTAGTGTTTACCTGTTAGTTTCACTCTTCCACATTTCAATCTGGGTTCCCTGTGGTAAGTCAATTAGCTGTGTAAAGTTTTTCAAAATTTCAGAAACATTTGTTCATTCCTCCAGAAATGTTTATTAGTTCTCCAGGAATAAAATTGCTACACCAATACATAGTTGTCTAGATTCGATGGTAAGAAAAGCACATTATAATTCTTAGAAGAACTTAGAAACAAATCAGAGCATAGAAATTGCTATAATTACATGAGGTAAGGTATAAACTATGCACACAAATTGGTCATGCTTTACAAGCATTGTGTGTTTTACAAATTTTGTGCCAATGTCAATAATTTACCTTTGAGAGCAGATTTTCTAAGAGATATTATCTGTGGAGATTAATATCAGTTCACAGACCAATTCATATGAGCCTAATTATTTTACTAATTTGTGCCACAAACATTAAGTAAGTATCTACTATGTATAAGGCACCACGTAGTCTCTGAATTACAAAAATGAAAAACTATAATATAAAAAAGTGAGCCATTGTGTAAATTAACCTACATACCAAAATAATTCATATATAAATGGATATTGTAATAAAAATCTATAAATAAAAAAACTGTGCTAAGAGTAAAGAAAATTGAGGCCTTTTATAATTTTTTAGGCTTTAGGAAAACTTCTTTGGGGAAATAACATGTAAGCCAAGAAACAAGATGAGTTAGCCAATTAAAGAGTTGGGAAATATGAGATTATCTTTGATCTGCCCAATCCACCCTTCTCCTCTCTGTTCTGTGCAGTAAAAGGATGATCCATATGGACTGCATTAATGCGTTCTCTTATCCTCTGGCTTCTGGTTTGATTTGGGCAATGAGAGATAGGATATTATAGAATGGGAGAAATGAGTTTAGTTATTTATTTTTCTATTTTTCTCTTTGTTGTGCTACAGGGAGTGACTGTGTCCTCTAAAAATGTATAGCTCTTGTCAGCTTCCCATTTCTATGCAACTATCCTTCCTAGTTCTTGAAATCTTTCCCTCCCATTGCCTTTTAGCCTAAGCTGTTAGTAGTAGTAATAGCCTCCCACTTTTACTAGTACTCGGTACTTCAATGATGGCATGGGAGGAAGTACAATAGGAGCACAGACACTGGGAGAACAAACGGCTGTGTCAGTTGATTACTATAACCATAATAATGATTATGGGATGAGCTAGATGCTTCAGATGACCCTCCACAGAGATGACTGAGGGAAAAAAATTGAGTCACAAATTTCTAATTCAGAATCAGAGCTGAAAATCATAAAACCCTAATGATAACTCTGAAGGGACTTTTATCTTCTGTAGTCATAGAGGAGATATGGATGCAAACTAATCCCAAAACCTGGTTGGAAGGGCTGTAGAATGGCTACAGACTGAATATCTAAATGTCTTGTGCTAAAATCAGGGTCTAGCGGAGAAGGAGCAGAAACTGAATAAAATCTATTATAGCAAAAAACACCAAAAGAAAACCCATGGAACTCCTTACCTTCCTCTACATCTGTTAAGAAAAGTAAACCAAAAGCAATTTTGCATTCCCAGAGTCATTAAAGAGGTTAGTAAAACTATCAAAGAGTTTGAATATTCCTCTACTATCCCAATTTCTTATAACTGTATGTCTAGTTCACAAACCAAATGAGTCATGGAAAATGTAAGTAGATCATCGCAGACTTAATCAGGTGGAGATACTAATCAAAGGTGCATTGCTGGATATAATATCTTTAATGGAGCAAAACAACCCAGCCCTTGTCAATTGCACACAGCAATTGACCTGATTGACCCAGATTTTTAAAAATACATTTTAGCAAAGATAATCAGAAGCCATTTGCTTTCATAGGTACAATAGTATAATGTTATGATCTTGTCTCGAGGTTATGTCAATATTACTATGCTGTCATAATACAGTCTTGAGGTCTCTTGACCATCTTGATATCCTATGGAACATACTAGTTCATTACATTTGTGATATTATGCTAACTGGATCTAATAAATAGGAAATGACAAGCACTTTAGGTGCCTTAGTAAGACATATGCATGCCAGAGAGTAGGAAATAAGATTTTTTAAAATTCAGTAGTATATCATATTCTAGAGTCCACTAGTTTAAGGATTGTTTGGATATCTTCTCCACAGTGAAAAACAAGTTGCTACAAGTACTATTGACCACCATGAAGAAAGAAGCACAACTCTAGCTGAGTTTATTTGTGTTTGGAAAGAAACATAAACTATATTTGGTGATTATTGGGCTTCCCAGTTTGTTTGTTTGTTTTTTTGCTTGTTTACAAACTGCCCTTTTCATTGGCATTATGATCTTTTGGACCCAATGGTATTGGAAGGATCTGTCTAATAAGTGAATCATAACTCAGAGTACTAAGATTTGGGAAGGAGGCAAAGCCCTCATGCTAACTATGGGACCCTAGTGATTTGCAATCTATAAAGTAGATATTATCTGAATTCAACAAGCCATCAACTTAGATGTGCACTATATTATATGGTAAAAATAATAATATATTCAACATGGTGATCTGGAAGGTCCAAGTTAACCTCATTGGCTGGTGGTTCATATTCCCAAGTTACTTGTTCCTATGGCATCACCAACTCTCTCACAGTGCACACCTGGAACCACATGAACTTCTGTATGATCAATCAATGGGGGAAGAAAAAATAAAATTATGGGTCACAGATAGACTTGCTCAGTATGCTGATTTAAGCTAGAAGTTTAGTCATTTCAATATAGCCCAACTCTGGGATAGCCTTAAAAGACAGTAGTAAGGGTTTATTAACATTTATTTATATTTCCTGTAGGCAGAGGTTGAGGTTAGTACATTTGACTGTCCATTTTTCATGGAAGGAAAAAGACTAGGTGCACATCTACACTGATTCATGAGCAGTGACCAAAAAGATATCTAAATGATCAGGGACGCAGAAAGAATAAAGTTGTAAGAGTGGTGGTTTATGAAAGAGATTCATAGAGAACTTCTTAGAAAGAATACAGAGTGTGAAAATATTTTTCCCATCAGAAAAAATCCACTGTGGAGAATACTTTCAATAATCCGATGAATAAGATGTTCTTTCCTGTGGCTATCAGTCAGCCTCATTCTCCACAATGCTTGCTCCAATGGTCTATGTACAGAGCATTTGTGAGAGGCTGTGTTGAAAGCTATTTATGTGTTCAGTAACATGACTTTCTCCTCATAAAGGCTGATCTTGCTACCACAATGCCAAGCGGCCAATCTGCCACAAGCAGGTTGATATGATATCATTCTCCAACAGGCTGGTCTGCTTCTTGGTGGCAGGTGATTACAATAAACTTTTCTAACATTAAAGAGACAATGATTTGTCCTCGTGGACATAAATACATATTTCAGATACAGAAATGCCTTTACTGTCCACAGCACTGTCTCTAATACCAACCTTCCAAATATCTTATCTACAGCTATGGCATCCTACACAATATAACCTTACAATGGGTGACACATAGTACAACAAAAGATGTGTGTGCCAATGGACTCATGCCTACATAATTCACTGACCTTACTATGTCCCCTCATCACCTAGAAAGCAAATGGCTAAACAGAATGGTGAGATGGCCTGTTTGAGCCATAGTTATGGGGTCAGCTAGAAAACAACATTGTGGGAGGCTAGGATTCTAGCAAAAGATGAAGTATATTCTTAAACCAGCATCCACTATTTAGTGCCACTCTTCTGTGGCCAGAATTAATGGGCCCAGGGATCAAGCTGTAGAGGTAAGAATAGTTCCTCTCAGTGTTACGCCAATAAACCACTATAGGAAGTTTTTCTCTCCTTTAAATTTGTTTTTGGGGATGTTAGTGTCCAGTTGAGGAATGTTGGTATTGAAAAGCAGAACTACATATCTACCAGAAAACATAGTTATAGCCTTGTTGAGTTAAAAGCTGAGACTGCCTTCTGAAATTTTTAGACCCTAGTGTCATTTAATGAAAAGACATAAAGGGTTTCACTGCATAATCTATGATGATAGATCATGATTACAAGTAGGCATGGGTTGCTGCCATCCAATAGGAACAAATTAAAGAAGTCACTAAGGCACCTTAGCATTCCCTGTGCTCACTATGGAAAACTATGGCAACCTAAAAAAATAAGATCACCCAGGACTTAGACATTATAGAAATGGAAGTTTGGGTCATCCCAACCACATAAAGAACACTACCCAGGTAAGTGGGATAATAATGGGAACATAAAATGGGTTCTGGAAGAAGGAAGTTATTATTAAAAACTTAATCCTCATGTCCAGCTGCAGAAATAAAGGCTACAGCAGCTATGTTTTATGTTAGTTAATTGTTTTTCTAATCCAATATCTTCCCTATCCCCATGATTACCTTATATGGAGAAAATTGGTGGTATAGGTAAACATAACTTTTCAGGTAAGTTTTTGACTGACTTGACATGCTCCATTTTTACAGGGAACTCTGGATATTTCCTGTAATGGGGAAACAAATATTTCACCTGGACACATAAGAGGATGCTTAGAGACAAATGTGCTTTGCTGTGCTTGGTATCTTTCATATGACCTTTACATCCCTGCTTCACTTTTCTACCTGTGCTATGTCCCAGATATGCATTGCATCAACAAGATCCTTTGCTTTATGGCTTCCATCTGGTTTCCAATGGATAGAGATTTAAGGGGAAAAAAGAAGCCAAAAATGTAATTTTTCTTTTTTCTCTTTATTCCTTATTCTACCACAGATTGTCAGGAGCAGTGTTTCTCTATATAAGACCATAGTTCTTGTCCTGTGGCCTTTTCTATAGCTATAGCTTTCTTTCTATCTCTAGTTTCTGTTAATCTCTCACTCCACTTTTTCTTTCATATCTAGGGGTTGCATTAAATCTTATGCATATATTTAAGATGTATAGAGTATTGCTAAATAGTGAGTGAAAGATGCTTTTTCAATTAATGATGATTCATTAATTTAATATGTATATGAAAAAAGATAAAACTTGACACCTAGTTCAAACCATACACAAAAATTGATCTCAAGTGAATTGTTGAAAATCTAGAATATAACATCATGAACTAGAAGTAGGGAGATATATATTTAACCAAGTCACCAAGAAGCATAACCAAAAAAAATGTTTAATAGTGAACTGTATTAATATTAAGAATTTTGTTCATCAAAAGATATGATAAATAGGGGGAAATGTAATCTATAATGTAGGAGAAAACATTTTCAACACATCTGACGAACCAGGGGTCTTTATCTGAATATATTAAAATGGCAGAGCTAAGAAAAAGACAGAAAACTCAATAGAAAAACAGTCAGGGAGCACAACAGGCACTTTTCAAAAGAGGTAATCCAAAAGCCAACATAAAAAGAAGCTCAACTCTGTTGCAATAAATATAAATAAAAACAATAATGTGATATCACTGTACTCGAACATTTTTTTAAATGACATAACTAAGTTTGGGCAAGAAGATAAGGTGATGGAAACTTTTATATAATGCTGATGGGAATGTCAGCTAATTTAACCATAATGAAAATTCTTTTGCATTATCAACTAAAGCTGAGCAGATATAAACCCTACATCTCATCACCCAACATAACTGCATGTTTGTATGCAAGATTAGCAGCAGTAATTATTACAATATTTCCAAAACAAGAAAATAATTGAGTGCCCCTAAATAAATAAGTTGAGGTATATTCATTCAACAGAATAGTATACAGCAAAGAAATAAATAAAAGGTGATGAATTTTACAAACATAAAATTGAACAAGAGAAGTCAGACAAACATACATTATATGATTCTGTTTGTGTGAAATTCAGAGAATATTTAAAACTAAACTATTGTTAGGAATACAGGCCCACAGAAATGTTTACCATATAATCCATGATAACGATTACCTTTAAAGGATGGCTATTAAAAGGTAGTATAGCTACCAAACTTACAGAAATAAAAAGTACCACAAGGAAATACTACCAACAATTGTATGCCAACAAATTAATTTAGAAAAAATAGATTAATTCCTAGAAACACAATTATTAAAACTTAAGAAGTATAAAATTTGAGAACTATAACAATTAAAGGCATTAAATTAGTGATTTTAAAACTTCCCACAAAACAAAGCCATAAACTAGATGACTTCACTGGTGAATTCTATCAAACATTTAAATATAAAGTAATACCAATTCTTCACAAACTTTTCAAGAACATTGAGGAAGAGGGAATATTTTCTAATTCATTCTATGAGCACAGTATTACCCTAACACCAAAACCAGACAAAGACATCACAGGAAAAGAAAACCAGATCACATATCTCTTCCCAGGTGCCATTTTGCAGGCTCCACAGAAGTTCTCCTTAATGGGGTTGTGAGCAGAAGACAAGCCTGAGCTTCTGTCAGTGCTGGAGCTTACCTCAGCACAGAAACTTAAGTCAGCACTGCAGGTTACTTTAGTCAGTTGCTGGAGTGGTCAGCATGCACATCAGTGCCTGCCAGCTGGACACAAAGAAGCCCAGCTCTCCTGCCCTGGGACACTCTCCCTCTCCTCCTGCTACCCGTGGTGCTCAGACCCCCCAGCTCTTGAGCATAAGTTCTGCAGCCTAAGAGGTCCCAGAAGCTGTTCAAGAAAGTCAAGCTGTGCAATAATAAGTGCATAGAACTGAGGATGCAAAGAGCAACTAATGTTGCTTATCATGCTCACCGTGTCCACAGGACCAAAAGAGGTAAAGAAAAGGGGACCGATCTTGGTTACACTGTTTGGTTACAAGGCTGATAGGCTTGTTTTGAGAAGAAAAGACCAAGGTGAGCATGGGTTTGAAATAGTACATGGCTTGCTGTGGTATGCATCACTTTGGTTCTTGCTATGGCATGCTACACTTTGGTTGGTGACAACATTTGCAAGATGTAGATAAAAATCTTGGCTTTGGTCCTGAAGACAGACAATATTTGCTGCACTTCAGAAATTGCTAAACTATTCACAGAAGCTGGCTTAGTGTGCATCGTAAGTTTTACATCTCATTATGCTCAAGATCTCAACAATGCAACGTAGATTCACAAGCTTACCTTTTTTTCTGAAGTATCTGTTGATGCTCCTCTGCACATTTGTGACCAGAGAGGGCTCTGTAAAAAAAGCAGAGCTGGAAAAATTAAAGACTTCACTGGGACTGATTCTGTATATGAAAAACCAGGGGCCCCTGAACTGGTGCCGAAAACAGACTCTTGATATAAATGACTGTGTACAGAAAGTTGTAGAACTTCTATAGAAAAGAGATATACCTGTGCCTCTTATAAAATTAAAGAACTGTATGTGCCAGAAAACAAACTTCCCTTGGCAAAAACATGCAGAAATACCAGCTTTGAAAATTAATGAAGTGGATATACAGTGGATGCAGCTGTTGGTAGAAGGTTGGGCAACCCACTAAATGGCTTCATGAAAGAAAGGGAGTATTTTCAGTACTTTCATTTTAATTGTCTTCTAGATGGGGCTGTCAATAACTTCTCAGTGTCTATAGTTTTGACAGTTACTCATGAAGATAAAGAGAGGCTGGACAACATTGGCTCTGATGTAGGAGGGTCACTGTGTGGCTATTCTTTACAATCCAGAGTTTTCTGAGCTCAGGAAGGAGATGCATTGTGGTCAGCTAGTGGGGAGTAATGTTCAAGAACCACACCTACATCAAGATGGTTATGGAAAAAGAAGATTGGCAATTACAGGAGATCTATAGCAGTAGATCATATTCTAGGCCATCACAGTCAATCACCACTCACTCTCTCATTTACCCAGAACATATCCCCACCATTAAGTGGTGCATGACTATAATATTATAAAGGAGAAGGATTATACAGCCATCTTAATAGATACTAAAGAACTGTTACATAAAATATAACATCTTTTTATAATAAACATGCTCAACAAACTAAAAATAGAAGAGACCTTCTTCAATTTGACAAAGGGCATTAATAATATTACCCACATCTAGTATCATACTTAATAGTGAAAAATTGAACACTTTCCCTTTAAGATCAGGAACAAGACCAGGATATCTGTTCTTGCCACTTCTAAAGAAGTAAAGCTACTTCTACTCACAGGTGACATGATCTCGTATACAGAAAACTTTAAGGACTACACACACACACACACACACACACACACACACACAAGCACACCTTGGAACTAATATAGAAGTTTAAGAAGGTTAAAGAATACTAAATCAACACACAAAAATTAATTGTATTTTTGTACACTAGCGAGAAATAATTTTCAAATGAAATTAAGAAAACAATTCCATTTGCAATAGCATCAGAAAGAATAAATTATTAGGTATAAATTTTTTAAATGCAAGACTTATATACTAAAAATTACATAGCATGTTAAAGAAATTTTAAAAATCTAAATGAATAAAAAGACATGCTATGTTTATCAATCAGAAGATTGAATATGCCAATACTCCTCAAACTGATCTATAGATTCAATGTAATTCCTATCAAAATCACATCTGGTTTGTGTAAAAAAATTGGAAAACCAATTCTAAAATGTAAGTGGAAAGTCAGGGGTCCCAGAAGAGACAAAACTATCTTGAAAAAGAAGAATAAAGTTGGAGGACTCACTTCTTGATTTCAAAACTTATTAGAAAGCTATGGTAATCAAGACAATATGACACTGATAAAAGAGTAGACCAATAGATCAATGTCACAAATATAAAAATACAGAAAAAACCTTTACATTTATAGTTAACTGATTTATCGCAAGTCTGACAAGGCATTTGAATGGGGAAAAGAACAGTCTTTTAAACAAATCGTGCTGGCAGTACTGGATCCCTACATGCATAAGAACAAAGTTGGTCCTCCATCTTACACTATACCAGAAAAAACTCAAAATGGATCATAGACCTAAATATAAGAGTTAAAGTTACAAAACTCTAGGAGAAAATATATGAGTATGTCTTTGTTACCTTGGGTTAAGCAATGATTTTTTTTTTTTTAGATATGATACCAAAAGCACAAGCAACAAAAGAAAAAAAATAGACAAATTGTATACATCAAAAATTAAACCACATTCTATCAATGATACCATCAAGATGACAAAAAGACATGCAAAGAATAGGAGAAAATATTTAAAATTCATATATCTGATAAGATACTTGTATCCAGAAAATTTAAAAAAAAAACCTCAAAATTCAAACTAAAACACAATCCAATTAAGAAATGGAGAAAGGAACCAAATAAACATTTCTCCATCTAAGATATTCAAATAACCAACAAGCTCATGAAAAAATGCTTTACATCCTTAGTCGTTAAGGAAATGCAAATTAAAACAACAATGAGATGTTACGTCACCCACTAGGATGGCTATAATCAAAAAGACAGACAACAGCATGTATTGGAGAGGTCCTAGAGGAATTAGAAACTTCATATACTGTTGGTAGTAACGTTCAACCACATTGGAAAACATTTTTGCAGCTTCTCAAAATGTTAAACATTGAGTTACCAATAAGAGCCAGTAATTTCACTTCTAGAAGCAAACCTAAGAAAAATGAAAACATACATCCACACAAAAACTTGTACATAAATGTTTATAGCTGTATTATTCATGATAGACAATATATTGACATACTCTAAATGTCCATCAGCTAGTGCTTGGATTAACAAAATTGCCATAAAAGAGAATGAAATACTGACACATGGAACCACATGGATGAACCTTGAAAATATCGCTAAGTGAAAGAAGCCAATCATCAAAGACAACAAATTATATTTCATCTACATGAAATGTTCCTAATACACAAATTCATAAAGACAAAATCTATACCAAAGACTGGGTGTGAGGCAATAATATCATAAAGGCAAATGGAGAATGACTGCTAATGAGCATGAGGTTGTTTTTTAGGGGGATGAAAATGTTCTAAAATTACATTGTGGTGATTGATGCAACTCTTTTAAGTTTATTAAAATAATTAAAATTTATACTTTAAATGTGTTGATTTGATGGTATTTGAATCACATCAATAAAGTCATGAAATATTGTAAATGTAATTTCAGGGAACTCAGTGACTAATTAGGAGTTTGTGGATTTTGGAGAAAAAAATAAAATAAGTAAGAAATAAGTGAGGCAAGCAGCATGTGTAAATATCCTAAGATGGAAGAGAGTTTGGCATAGTTTAAGAATGACCAGATCAGAATCTATTGGACCATAAAAAAGAAGTTTCAATAGCATTTTAAATAATAGAAATCTATTAAAAGTTTTTAAAATTACCATTGGTTACAACATGGAAAATGGATTGGCGAGCAGAAAGAGTGAAAATTATAACAGAAAGGAGGCTATTGAAATAAAAGACTCAAGATAATGACAGTTAAACTGAAGTATAATCATTCCCCCTGCTACCTAGGTTATTCATGATTTTACTTTCCATGGTTTCAGTAGCTACAGTCAACCATTGTCTAAAAATATTAAATAGAAAACTCCAGAAATAAACAATTTATAAGTTTATATTGCACTCTACTGAGTAGCATAACAAAATCTCACATTTTCCAGTTCGATCCCACCCAGGATATGAATCAAACCTTTGTTCAGCATATCCACACTGTGTATACTACCCACCCATTAGCCTTTTAGTCACTTAACAGAGCTTATCAGATCAACTGTTCTGGTATCACAGTGCTTTTGTTCAGGTAACCCTCATTTTACTTAATAATGGTCCAAAAGCACAAGAGTAGTGATGCTGGCAATTCAGATATGCCAAAGAGAAGTTGTAAAGAGCTTCCTTAAAGTGACAAGGTAAGAACAGTACAATAAAATATTTTGAGAAAAAGAAAAAGACAACATTCTCATAACTTTTTTATAGTATATTGTTCTAATTATTCTTTTTAATTATTAGTTGTTAATTTCTTACTGTGTCTAATTTATTAATTAAACTTTATCATAGGCATCCACTGGGGGTCTTGGAATATATCCACCATGGATACTGGGAGACCACTGTATTGGCAGTAATGACATAGAAATGGAGCTTTGAAAATTATTTTGAAGGTAACACAGGCCTTCATAATGTATTAACTCTTGTTTAAAGGTGAGGGAAAGGTTAAAAAAAAAGACTCCAAATTTTCTGGCTGTGTAGCAGGTCAGATGTTTGATTCAACACCAAGAAAGAGAACAATGGAAGAGAACAATGCAATTTGAGGGGGAGGGTTTAGAGAAATAAGATCATATATAAGTAGAACTGATGAATTTAAACACTAAAGTTGAACAAGATATCCCCAGAGACATGAGATGGGGAGGGAGGGAATGAATAAAAATTGAGGTCCCATTAAGTAAGGTAAAAATATATTTTTTTCAGCAGTTTGGTTTCATTTTCACAATTTTTTTCAGTAATTCTCATTCTTTAATTTGAATCATTGTGTTTCTTTAAACAAACAAAAAAATCTTCAGATAGGAATCAAGATTTGTCTTTCAGTGTCTCAAAGTCAAAATATCAATGTAGCATTTGTAATAAAAATGTTTCAGTAACAAATGACAAAGAAAAGCTCTAAATTCAAAATGACTTAAACAATAAAGGAGATATTGACTTATGTAATTGAAAAGTCAGAATGAGACTTGATCTGGCTCCTCAAATAACATCTCCAAGGACCTTCTTTTTCATATCCTTTCTACTTTGCTTCTCTGTTGGCTGCATCGCCATGCTGCCCTGGTAACCCACTGGGAGTTCCAGATTCTTATAGTAATTTCTGCAAAATGTTTGCGACAATTTCATACATAATATACTCACGTAAAAACACTCAAGCAAGTGAGAGTCTATTACAATAGCTGCTGTATATGTCCTGGAATTAGTTCCTTCCACTGATCTACATCAGAACTTGTATCCTTCCCTGATCCAATTCCTGTGACAAGGTTACAATACTCTGCTGGGCTATTAGACAACTCTATAGCTGGGCATGCATTCAATGTCACCTAAACTGTATGAGAAAATAGAACTAGAAAATTTCCTTCAAAAATATTTTTAAAAGATACTATTGGTTTAAAAAAAATGAGAGAGAGTAGCATAAATTCCAGGAAAGCAACAAAAATTATTCTTCAAAATGGCTTCCAGGCACCATTCTATTACATGGTATCAGACTATTTTAAAGAGATTCCAGTCAAGATGGCAAAGTAGGTGTTGTACCTGCTTTCTCTCATGACCATATCAAAATTACAACTAAATTACAGAACAGTCATTGAAAAATCACCTGAAGTCTAGCTGAACAGAAGTCCTACAACTAAGAATATAGAGAAGAAGCCACCTTGAGACATGTAGGAGGAGTGGGGATATGGAACGACCTGGTCTCGCACTAGAGTTAAAAATTAGGAGGGATATTTTATCTTGGCTGTGGAGTTCCCCCCAGAGGAGCAAGAGGTCTTAGCCTCACACCAGATAACCCAGCTGAGGATTCCAGTGCCAGGAAGAAAAGGCTTCACAAAATCTAAATGTGAAAATCTGTGGAAATTGTGACTAAGTGAAAAGGAGGGCTGCAGGAGTCCCAGGCATTTCTCTTAAAGGGCCGGTGCACAGACTTACCCACTGACAAACTCACTCTGACCTCCAGTACTGGGGCAGCAGCACAAAAGGTGCCAGAGACATATGAGTAGGAACTGAATTGTGTAATTTCAGGATGAGGGCTGGAGAGGCAGCTTTCTCCCAGACAGAAGTGCTGGCAAAATGCCACTGATCCTTTGTTGAGCTCCATCCCCACTCAGCATGTAAATGCAGGGAGACACCATATCTATCAACCTTGCTAACACTGGTTGCCCTTCCCTGGTGATTCCCAGAGATTCCACCCTACCTATATTGCAGACTCACCCAAGCCACTTCCAGTGGCTTCTCCATAAAAGTGGCCTGTCTTGGCTCATGGTGCAGAATTTTCTAATATCTCTTAAAGGTTCACAAAACCCAAACAAGCAGCATCTGACCTCAGTGTATTCTGTACCTCTTCCTGATCACCCAAAGCCTGGCACTAGCATCAGCCAGCCTTGGTTTATGGCTTGGCCTCTTGAGGCGCATCCAAGACCAGGACGGGTGGCAACTATCTGTAAATTTCTTGGTGGGTCATGCCAGATGGCCATGGTCAGGTAACGGGCTATGGCTAAACTTGGCCTAAAGTGAGACCCCTCTCAGGAGTCACTGACCTGCAGGCCTAGTGACAGGCTTTGGTCTGAGTCAGAGCACCACACAGGGCTACATTCAAAGATGACACCCAAAGGGCAGACTGGACAGGCACCAGAGCCCTCCTACAGCAAATCCTGCTACACAGAGTCAGCCCCTGCACAATAACTAGTCACAGCCAGTCCTCAAAACCAATCAACCTGAGGGCCAATCCCTCCCATTGACACAGAAATAAGCAACCAAAGCCCAACTACAACAGTAGGGCACACACAACTGATACAAGGGACACACCTGGAGCACCCGGCTCAGGTGACAGGGAGACTGCCACTGGACCCCAAGGGCACTTACTACATAAGGCCACTCTACTAAGGCTGGGAGACATAGCAGCTCTACTTAACACATAGAAACAAACACAGGAAGGCAGCCTAACTGGAGAGACAAAGAAACATCCCAAGTGAAAGCAAAGAACAAAATTCCAGAAAAATAATTTACCAAAATGGAGATAATGCAGAGTTCAAAACACTGGTTATACAGATGCTCAATAAGCTCAGGAGGGGAGTAGATGTACTCAGTGAGAACTTTAACAAAGAGAGAGAAAACATACAAACAGAGGTATAAAATGTAAAAAAGAACCAGCTAGAAATAAAGAATACAGTAACTGAAACAAAGAATATATTAGAGGGAATCCATGGTAGATTACATAAAACAGAGAATCAAATCAGCTATTTAGAAGATAAAGTAGCAGAAAACACACAATCAGAACAGCAACAAGAAAAAAGAATCCAAAATAATCAGGACAGTAAGGGGCCTCTGGGACAACATTAAGTGTACCAATATTCACATCACAGGGATACCAGAAGGAGAAAAAAGAGAGAAACAAATTGAAAACCTATTTTTAGAAATAATGATAAAAACTTTATTAACCTGGTGAAGAAAATAGGCATATAAACCCAGGAAGCTCAGAGAGTTCTGAACAAGATGAGCTCAAAGAGGCACATCATAATTAAAATGACAAAGTTTGGAGACAAAGATAATTTAAAAGCAGCAAGAGAAAAGTAATTGGTTACTTACAAGGGAGCTCATATAAGACAGTCAGCTGATTTCTCAACAGTAACTTTGTAGGCCAGATGGATTGGCAGAAAATATTCAAAGTGATGAAAAACAAAAGATTACTCTACCCAGCAAAACCACCATTTAGAATCAAAGGACAGATAAGGAGCTTCCCAGACAAGAAAAAGCTAAAGGAATTTATCTCCATCAAGATGGTATTACAGGAAATTTTGAAGGAATTTCTTGAGAAGAAGAAAAAATAAAAAAGATCAAAAATATGAAATATAAAATGGCATAACTAATATCTTTCAACAATTACTTTGAATGTAAATGGATTAGGTACTTTAATCAAAAGATACGATGGCTGAATAGATAAGAAAACAAGATCCTTACTTATGGTTGCTACAAGAGCTCCCTTCATATTGAAAAATATACAGACTGAAAGTAAAGGGATGAAATAAGATACTTCATTAAAATAGAAACAAACAAAAAAGCTGGGGTAGCAATACTTAGACAAGACAAAATAGACTTTAAAACAAAGGCAGTAACAATAAATATAAAAAGACACAAATATCCCACTTCTGGGTATTTATCTGAAGAAATTCAAAGCACTGTTTTGAAGGGACATGTACATCATAAGTAGGATTACAGCATTATTTACCATAGCGAAGATATGGAGGCAACCTAGGTGTCCATCAATGGATGAATGGATAAAGAAGAGGTGGTACATATATACAATGGAATAGTACCAGCTATAAAAAGGAATGAAATCTTGCCATCTGTAACAACATGAATGGACCTTGAGGGTATTATGTTGAGTGGGGTAAGTGAGACAGAGAAAGACAAATGCCATAGGATTTCATTTATATGTGAAATCTAAGAAACAAAATAAACAAAAATATATATAAAAAACATTTTTCTGGTTACCAAATGAGAGGGAGGTTGGGGGTTGGGTGTAAAAAGTTACAAAATAGTTATGAGATGTAAAGCACAATGTAATAAATATAGTCAATAATATAATAACTATGTATGTTTTCAGATGAGTACTAGATTAGTGTTATCATTTTGTAAGTTATATAAATGTCTAATCACTATGATGTATGTCTGAAAGTAATATAATCATATGCTAACTGTAATTAAAAAATGAAAAATATATATTAAAAGAAATAGTGAAAAAAATTAAAGATAAACGTATTCTATATAGATCAAAAATTTTAAAAATTACTTTAGATTACTTTTCACCTTTAAATGAACCAAAAAATAACAACAGAATAAAGTCTTCCAGCTATATATATCTCTATATAGATAAATTATATATATAATTTTTATTTCCCTATACCGCATGATAGAGCAAAGGGTTGAATTATGGTGATGAATATTATCATGCAAAGTTAGTTCACCGAACACATTTATTCTATCTTTCATTCAAATGCCTTGCATATATTAGTAAGGGTCACTCAGAAGGACATACATTAGTAAAAAAAAGAAAAGCTATGTTGTCATATGCTACAAACAGCCCCTATTACTGAGTAAATAAATAACATTTAAAGTTGCTTGCCTCTCTTTATATAGTCAATATTCTGCAGGTATTTTAAGGGAATGTTTCTAAGATGACCACAGAAAAATGTTAGTGAAAATATGGTGATGCATTATATTAGTCTATGAAAACATATACAATGTTTGCTTTTTTAAATTAATAGAGTATTTAAAGCTACCCCTAAATATTAATAAATGCTTTATTACTTAAAAATGGAAAGGAATATAATTATGAATTACACCCTTATCTTTGTTTTCTCTTCAAATGTATGAAGTATTTACACCTGCCTCCTTTGTTCAATCAAATAAACAGAAAACCACAGACTATATAAAAAGTAAATTTAAGTTTAAATCATATTCAGACATTTGTCATTAACAATTACATATAAATATACAATTACCATGTTTTTGTTGTGGAAGTATGATTTTTAAAAAAGCATTATTTGCCAGCTTCAAATGTGTATTTATAAGTGAGGTACTAAATCAAAAAGGATTAAAAGTAACATACATCATTATAAATATTCTATAATACTCTGCTCCAAACCTAGAATTTGATATGAGTATATTTTAGTTGATTAGTTATATGACTTATTCAATGAATTTTATTGTTTAAATAGGCTCACAATTTTTATTATTTTTTAAGAAGTTAGAACTAAATGCTACATCCTTTTCTATCCTATTAGTTGAATGTGTATTTCAGATTTATTTTCCCATGCTTTAGAGAAAAAAAATATGGTACCTGAGGTTTGAAGAACTCTACCTATTTAAACTGTTTTAAAATTATTTGGCTTGAGCTATAAAATGTTATTGATTCCTTGAACGATAGTATTACACTCAAGGGAAAAATAAATGTGATCGTTCAAGGCTCTGTAAATATAACAGAAAAATCAGTTCATGATAAAATAATAACAACAAAATTATTACATTAGTAAAAATTTTTAGGCAATCTTAATGTTTGAGTTCATATTACCAGGTAAACAGATGACTGATTAAAATTTACAGCTTTCCCTAATTATAAAATCATAAAAATAATCTTTTATGATTCCTCCAAAACATTTTAAACTATTGCTATTACATTTAGATCTTTAATCCACACAGAATTAATTATGTTTGGTTAGAGATAGGGATTCTCAATATTTTTCTCCATATTAATAACCAAAATTCTGAACACTGTTTAATTAACAACCCATCCTTCTTCACTGGTAACCTTATATCAGGTTTCCAATCAGCACATTGATCTATTTCAAGTTTCTGTTCGGTTTCATGGTCTATTTATCTTTCCTAGAACAATGCACACTGCCTTTACTGTTTATAGCTTTATAGTATTTATACTCTATAATAAATATTTAAATATGGGAAAATGGTCTCCTTATATTGTATATCTTCAAAATTGGCTTGGCTATTTTCACCTTTGGTACTTTCATATATTGTATAATCATATTGTCAAGTTCATGGAAGTAAAACAAACAAATCAGCCAACCCTGTCTAAATATAGACTGGAATTTTGTCTTATTTCCCCAGCACGGATATTCAGTTTTTATGGGCAAGGGAGGGTGAGACTTAGATGTTAACCATTTATTCCTTTCTTTTAATCATAAAGATTAGTTATATTTTTAATTTCTTCTTAAATCACCATTGGCTAGTTATATTACTCTAGGAAATTAAATATTTTGTTTTAAGTTTTGAAATTTAATGACTTAAAATTGTTTATAATGTTATCTTTTAAAAAATTTATAAAAACTGCTTCTGGGATTATGATGCTACTCTTTTTACTGCTAATATTTTTTTTTAACAGATTCTCTCAATTTTTCACGTTCAATCTTGCTGGGGGTGTCTGTTTTATTAAACTTTTCAAAAGTGAGTGTTTGGTTTTGCAGATTTTCTCTATTTTATCTTTTTGTTTCTATGTAATTAATTTCTCCTCTTATTGTTATTATTTCATTTTTTAAACTTACCTTGAATTTATTCTGTTGCCTTTTCTAACTCCTTTAAATTGGAAACTTTGTTTAACAAATCTTCAAAGTTTATAATATAGTTAGGGTGTTAAAAATTAGTTTAAGTAATGCTTTACCTACATCATCTACATTTTAGAATATAATTTTTCATCAATTTTCAGTCTTAAATGTTTTCTAATGTCCATTATTATCTCTAGTTAGAACCAAAAATTATTTTGATATGTCTTTTAGCAAAATAATTTTTAAGTTAGTATTTTTAATGATTTCTAAATTAAATATATTTCAACAGAAAAGATTATCTGTTTAACAACAATTCTTTGATTTTTTAAATGCTTGCTTAATGGTATAAAATATGCTTAATTCTTTTAAATATCCTACATATATTTGTGAAAAATGTATAATCTCTAACTGTTAAATGTAGAGATGTATGTGTACCCATTACATCAGTCTTGCTAATTATGTTGTTCAAATTTTCCTTATTGTTTTAAGTGTTCTTTTCTGCTTCCCCATCAAATATTATGAATGAGTTTAAAATGTCCTATCATGAATGTTAATTTATTAATTTCTCTTTACAATTCTGTATGATATCAAAAGCCTACATGAAAATATTTACAGATATTTAGGAGAAAAACCTACATTTTCTTAAATGAGTCAAATCTAGTGGGAGCAATTTTTAGCATTTATATAATGCTTTACATTGACAAAGTTTCCTCACTTTCTTTCATTTACCCCACCCCCAATCTTTTAAACTAAATATAATTGATATCATATTATAGATGACAAAAATGAAAATCAGAAAAGGAATATAACTTGCTCAGAATAACAAAGACAGTAAGGGGAAGAGCCAGATTCTGGATACACTGTAATGTCTTAATAACCTGATTATTTATTCTACCACCAACTTCCTATATAATACAGTATTCCTAGATGGAATAGGTCATCTCCCTTGTTGAGACCAGGAACATAAGTATACCCGTTATTTCTTAGTGCTTTTCAAATATATCCTTAAAATACAAGTGTCTGCTGATTCTAAGCCCTGAGTGAATGGAATTGCACATGCATATGTCTATTGATGCCAGGGCATTCTTTAACTATTGCTACCCTACTTTTAGCAGCAATGCAAGAATGAGGACTTCTAATCCCATTTCAAATTTTCACTGCATCAAGGTCAGCCTCTCTCTTTTATCAAAGTCGTAAATGTATTCTGCAGTTTTTAAACAAAATAATAACCATCCCATACAGACTGGGCCTGACTTCAACATTATTGCTTTTTTTTTTTTAGGTTCATAACTGTCTTAAATTACTATTCCCTCCAGCATCAGCAATGCTGTAAAGTTTTCAGGGACAAGCCTTTACTACCTACCACCATTTTCTGCTTTATTGTCAGTGGCAATTTCATTTGATTTCATTCCTGTGTCACTGTCACTCCAGTTTCTATCTTCAGGTCTATGTGGTGTCTCAAAGTTCAGAGTTAATGTAAAAACCTTTGCTTTAATAGAAAAATAATGTTCTTTGACTTTTTCTCTAACATTAATAGAGAGCCAGCCAAGGCCAGCCCAAAAATTCAGCAAAAATAAAATTCTCTTCAAATGCTAAGGGGCTCTTCACTGTCTTTGTGTAAGTTATAGCAAAGCAAAGATTATCATTTACCTGCAACAAATAAGAAAACAAAAGATTTCAGGAAATAAGTGGACTAGTTGTTCAGAGGCCTGGCTTCAGTTTCCTGTTTTATCACTCATTAGATGGACCTATGACTTAAGGCAAAGCTCTTAATCTCTCTAAATTTCTCACTCACTACTCCCCCCGCCCCCTTGTAAAAAAAATGAGATACAACTATGGCCATTTATTTTCCACTCAAGGATGCTTTATGTTTGAGGCCAGTGGGGTGAGAGGGGGAACACCATGGTACATATGTCACCGCTGACAATGGATCTGATCTCAAATTGAACTAAGATGAACAAAATGCTCTCTGGGTAAGAGAAAGGTTCACCTGTGTGAGGTAAATGAATTCCTCTGTGGCTGTAGGGAAGGGTGAAATTGCTAGATGGTATATGATGTCCTAAAGAGTTTATTATCTTCAGCCCAACTCAATATAGAACCCAGTCAATAATGATGTCTTTTTGAATTTACACAGAAAAATTGGATAATATGTGTAGTACTTTGTTTCTATTTTGGTATCAGTAAGTATCTTGTGTCAGAGGTAGAGAAAGAATGACTATTTCTTAAAGCCAGCAACTACCCCTACTCTGCTCCTTTCCACAGCCAAGGTTTGTGAGGCAATAACTGAATTGGCACCTAAAATTAAAAGTAAGGGGCGAGGAGGAGGAAAACAGAAGGCAGAAAACATCAATGTTGGTAGCAGAATTTTTCAGATATCTGTTCCTTGTTTTCTCTCTCTGTAGGGCGAACATGCTAGAAAGAAGGAAATCTAAAAACAAACAAACAAACAAAAAATCTGTGAGACTAATAAGGGATTTACAAAATTGTAGTTATTTCTGAGCAACTGATAGAGTTTCTGGCAATAAATCATGGATGGAATGAATCATATAACTTATGGTCTTTACACTGTGATACTTGAGTCACTCAGGTAGCTGAATGAATCAATCTATATTAGAAGAGGGTCTTTCCTGGAAAATCCAGCTGTGTGACTCCTTTACCTCTGACCTATATCTGAGATAAAAACTTATCACTCCCAACTTTATCTCTTCTTTCATAAAGCAAATATATTAAACAAATAATTACATTGTGTGATAATAGGTCAGACACTTTCTCAAGCACATGGAAAATTATAAGTTAGTCATTGGTAGAATGATTTCTACTACGGCTTACCTGAGTCTTCAAAATTTTTTGTTTTTTGTTTTTATTTAACCTATAAGCAAATAACTTTTCCTTTTCAGCTCCATAATTTCCACAGCAAAATTAAAATTCTAAAACAGAGTATCATGATACTTCTTTCTTTAATCTTATAGATTTTATTTTGTTGTTTGTTCTCAATCTATGTTAAAATTGAAGGTTTTTCGTCATTCTTATCATATTTATTTCAGAAGTATGCCATTCCCAGATGATACAGAAATTTGTACTGCTCGAAGTCTTTACCTTAAACAGATTTAAGTGTACTTTTATTATTTTATGGAGGTAACTTCAAAATATATAGTGAAATAGAAAAAATATAGAAGCTACTGAACATTTAGGATAGTTATTTTTCTATCAGTAAAATTCTTTGCAGTAAAGGTAAACAAGTGTAAATAGTGATTCGGATTAATTAGTCAAGATAATTTTGGCTACGAGTAACACAAAATTTCGACCAAAGTTATTTAAATCACAGAAAATAAATTGCATCCCAGAACAAAATTTTGGGAGTAGGCAGTTCTGGACTTAATTCAGTAACTCAATAATGCCAAGTTCCTCTACAATTCTCTAGGATTTTGCTCATGATCATTAAATGGCTACAATGGCTCTAAGTATCACATTCTTATACAACAATATTTAAAGATAAATAACACAAACTTTTATTAAGTGTTCCTTTTTAAAGACAAGAAGAACTTTTGAAGGTGCTCCCAGGAGACTTCCTCTTGTATTTTACTGGTTGAGTATCATCACCTGTCTTTTGCTAACATTGGAATGAAATTATCATAATTGGCTTTCACCTTCAGCCCTCTAGGTTTGGAAAGTACCTGGGAACCCAATGCTTGAATAAAATTAGGATTCTATTAGGAAGAAGTAGAGTGGGAGCTGATCACAAAAGGTGTAGACATGATTGATGAAAAGCAGTACTCCGAGATTAGAAACAGTGAGAGCTGATACCATGCCTCAGGTCTGAAGCAGCAAAGGCAGGAGGGAAGGCTGTGAGGCATGGACCACCTGGCAGGAGCCATGGCCTTCCATAGAGGGAGCAGCCAGTCCACTGCAATTTTTCAAGGAGGAGCCAAGGAGATAAATACCTCAGCCTAACTCTCCTCCCTCTTTCTAGAAAACCCAACCTGGAGCCAGAGAGCATGAGAATACAATGACTCATTCTATGTGTCATACTCCTGGGACACATGGCTGTAGAGTTTGAGGAGAACAGAGTGTTGCTCAGGAGAGACAGAAGATACCCATCACAGCTATGATAAGTTGAGCTCTTATTCTGTGCTAAGCAGTATGATAAGTGACTTACATGCATAAAATAGGGATTTAGCATGATGACATTAGTAGAGGTAAACATACTCTTTACCACATACCCCAAAAATAGACAGCAGCATTGTTTGTAAAGATTCTCTGAAAAAAAATTATGTGGAAAGTACCCAAGGCTGAGTGGAGGAAACATGGAGAGACAGAGGTCAAATATCATGAAGGCAATCCCCTAAGCCTGAGAAGGGGATAGGGGTTTTAGCTGACTTTGCAAAATGCGAAAATTCATAACTCAGTTTCAGCTCTCTCAGAAAATACAGAACTTTGGAGAATGGTTGTGTGCTGTACCTAAGAATACTAAGGGCCCAGCCATAGCAAAGACTCTCACACCAAGCTTGACACAGAAATAACAGAGCCTCTCACATTTAAATGGGCCATGTGGACTTGGAAGTTGAGCATCTAAATAGCAACTGCAATGAGTTGAAGAGTTAAGATTTTTCTTTTTCCCAGCCACAAATAGGACTCCTATATTCTTAAATAACATTTATCTGAGGCTGGAGGCAGAAAAGGACAAATATGAATAATGACTGTGTCATCATCCTGGTAAATGGCTTATGAAATTTAATATTTATTTATAAATGTGAGTTATATTTAATTTTTATTTAAAAAATAAGATGACATTTCTGATACCCAAGTGTGATAGAGTAAAATCAATATCCTCAATACTTTGGATCATCTACTTTATCATAAAACTTTGTGAAGAAGAATAACTCTATCTCTTTTACTGATAATGAAAGTAGGTTTAAAGAGTTCCACAAACTTCCGGTCAAGATGTCAGAGAATAGAAATGCTGTGCTTGCCTCCTGTCTTGACCACATCATAAGTACAATTAAACTACAGAACATCTATCAATGAGAATTGCTGAAAGTCTAGCTGAACAGAAGTCTTTTAACTAAGAACATACAAAAGAAGCCACATCCAAAATGGTAGAAGAGCCAGAGACACTGAACAGGCCAGTACCACACCCAATCAGGAGGAACATCTCAGCTGCCAAGATGTCCCCTGTAGAGCAAGTGGTCTCAGCCCCATACCAGGCTTTTAAGCCCAGGATTCTAGTGCCGAGGAGAGAAGTTCCCACAACATCTGGCTGTGAAAACCAGTGGAGATTGTGGCTGAGTGAGATGGAGCGTGGCTGGAGTCCCAGGCATTCCTCTTAAAGGGTCAATGCATGGACTTCCTCACTGATGAACTCACATGCTCTGAGCTTCATGGCTGTAGCAGCAGCTCTAAAGGTGCCAAAAACGTAGAGGGAGAAACTGAATTATCTGGCTCCAGGGTAAGGGCTGGAGGGGCTGTTTTCCCTCAGACAGAAGTGCCAGCAGAGGCAATTATTTCTCTGTTGAGCCCTCTCCACACCCAGCGTGCAGACACAGCACCATATCAGAGTCTCCATCAACCTGGATAACACATTTTGCCTCACCCTAGTGACTCCCTAAGACTGGGGCCCACCAAAATGGAGGGCCCACCCAAGGTGCTTTCACTGGTTTTTCAATACAAATGGTCTGTTTTGACTCATGCTGTGGAATTTCCTAAAACCTCTTAAAGGTTCACAAATACCAAACAAGTAGCATCTGGCTTCCATGTTGCCTGTACCTCTTACTAAATAGCCCCAAGCCCAGCACTAGCAGCAGCTGGCCTGGGTTTGCAGCTTATCCTCTCTCAGGTCCTCCAAGCCCAGCACAAGTGGCAACCATCTGCAGACCACTTTGTAGCTCATAAGTAGCCCCAGGTAGGGCACAGGCAGCCTACACCACTGCATCTCCCAGATGCCAAGAGGCCCCAGAATCAACACACCTGGTGGCTAGCTTCAGCCCACAATAGAACATTATCCAACTACCTCCATAAATGACACACCCAAAGGGCAGACTTGGCAGGCAGAAGAGCGCTGCTAAAGTGAATCCTAATTCATAGGATCAGCCTCAACACAACACATCCTCCACTATAGTCACAGCCAGATCTCAAATCAATCTGCCTGAGCATCAATGTTTCCCAATGATATGCCAGCAGCAAACAAACTCACTACAACAGGAGGGCACACAGAACCCATACAAGAGACACACCTGGAGGACTCAGCTCAAGTGACCAAGGAAGCCGCACCACAGGGCCGAACAAGAAACCTACTACATAAGGACATTTTACCAAGATCAGGAGTTATATAGCAGCTCTACCCAAGACATAGAAACAAAAACAAGAAGGCAGCCAAAATGGGGAGACAATAAAACATTTCCCAAATGAAAGATCAGAACAAAGCTCCAGAAAAAGAACTGAACAAGATGAAGACAAGCAATCTACCAGATGTAGAGTTCAAAACACTGGTTATAAGGATACTCCATAATCTCTATGAGAACTTTAACAAAGATAGAAAACATAAAAATGGAAACAGAAAACATTAAAAAGAACCAGTCAGAAATGAACAGTACAATAACTAAAATAAAGAATATCTTAGGAGGAATCAACAGTAGATTAGAGGAAGCAGAAGACTGAATCAACAATTTAGAAGTTATCAGAAAACACTTAATCAGAACAGGAAAAAGCAGAAAGAATCCAAAAGAATGAGAATAGTTTAAGGGGCCTCTGAGACAGCATCATGTTCTTTCACATCATAAGAGTACTAGAAGGAGAAGAAAGCAAGAAATTAAAAACCTGGTTGAAGAAATAATAACTGAATACTTCCATAACCTGGTGAGGGAAGAAGACATACAAGCCCAGGAGGTACAGAGCCTCCCAAACAAGATGAATCCAAAGAGGAACACACCAAGACATCTCATAATTAAAATACTAAAGGTTAAAGACAAAGAAAAAATCTTAAAAGCAGCAAGAGAAGAGCAGTTAGTTACCTACAAGGGAGCGCTCATAAGACTATCAGTTGATTTCTAAACACAAACCTTGCAGGTCAAAAGGAAATGGCACAAAATATTCAAAGTGGTGAAAAGTAAGGATCTACAATGAAGATTAGTTCACCGAGCAAGGCTGTAATTTAGAATGGAAGGACAGATAGAGACTCCCAGAAAAGAAGAAGCTAAAAGAGTTCATCAGTACCAAACAGTATTACAAGAAATGTTAGAGGAATTTCTTTAAGAAGAAAAAGATAAAAAAAATTGAAGAATAAAAAGGCAATAACTACATATCTATCAACAATTACTTTAAATATAAATAGATTAAATGCTCCAGTCAAAAGACATAAGATGGCTGAATGGATAAGAAAACAAGACCCTTACATATGCTGCCTACAAGAGACACACGTAGAGACTGAACAAAGATATTTCATGAAAATGAAAACAAAAAAAAAAAGCTAAGGTAGCAATACTTATACTAAATAAAATAGACTTTAAAACAAAAGCTATAACAAGAGACAAAGAAGAATCCAGTAACTGCACTAATTTACTAAAGCACTAATTCAAAAAGATATACACTTGTATATGTTCATCCAGTATCATTTACAATAGCTAAGGTATGGAAGCAACCTCAGTGTTGGTTAATAGAGGAATGGATAAATGGATATGTGTGTGTGTGTGTGTGTGTGTGTGTGTGTGTGTACATATATACATGTATATACACCCATACATACATATGTACATACAATGGAACATCACTCAGTCATACAAAAGAATGAAATCTTGCCATCTGCAACAACATAAGGACCTAGAAGATATTATGTTAAGTGAAATAAGTCAGAGAGAGAAAGACAAATACCATATAATTTCACTAAGAAACAAAATAAACAAAGAAACAAAACAGAAATTCATAGATACAGAGATCATTTTTGTGGTCGCCAGATGGAAGAGGAGTTGGAGCAATGAACAAATGTGGGGAAGGGTTTAAAAGATACAAATTAGTAGTTACAAAATAGTCATGGGGATGTAAAGTACAGCACAGGGAATATAATGTAATAACTAGGTATGGTGTCAATGGATACTAGATTTATCAGCATGATCACTTCACACGTTATATAAACATCTAATCACTATATCGTACACCTAAAACTAATCTAATATTGTATGCCAACTATAATTGAAAAATAAAAATTGTTTTAAAAAGTGAAAAAAAGAGTTCCTAAAACTTGTTTATTACCATTCCACCAAAAAGTGGCTGATCTGGAACTTGTACTTGGGAAAATGTGCTCCAGGGCCTCTGCTCTCAATCACTTTTCTCTATTCCACAGAATTGACTGGGACAGAAATGCAGTTATGCATCTAGTCATCACGGAGCATTCTGCACAACACACCAGATAATTCTATTGCATAACATTGCTGCTACTGAGCTTTAAATAAATAGCAATAAACAGAGTTTCATTGAACCTTTATAACTACCATCCCATTTGATACTCATATTTGATTCCTGCGTAACAGCCAAAATGTTACAGCCACCACCACCATCCATCATGATCTTACAGATGAGGAAACCCAAGTTATTTTTTTTAAAGGAAGGAATGAAAGAAGGGAAATCAAGGCAAGAATCAAAACCCTTTGACTTCTAGTTCTATACTGTAACCCTTCTCTGCTTTAAACACAACACATTAAAAACAAAACAAAAGCCCACATTGGTTTTTCTTTCCCAGAGTACAGTCAGTGATTCAGAGTTTATGCAATGAGACTGAAAAGGCAAAGAGATCCGTATGTATCAGTGCGAGAATGCCAACGGACTGCAAATGGAAGCTAGAGAGAATGGGTAAATGTCAGACAAAGATCAGCAACTCTGTGAGGATCACTTACCTTTTCAATACAGATCAAAATCCTTAGTACAAACAGCTAATATGCCACATCTGTCCTGTTACCCCTCAGTTCTATCACCAATATAAAAGGGTGTCAGGTCTTCCATTTCTACTAGGATCACAACTCCAGCCTTATAAGCTGTATATGTGACATAAGACTTTTCTTCTGGGCCTTATTATTATAGCCTAAGAAACTTTTTCCTCTCCTCTGTTCTTTCTCTTCCTGGGTTACTGATCTCTATTGATGCCATCATAAGTCTCTCAGTCTCTCAAGAACAAAATTTGTGTAACCACCCTTGAAGCTAATTAGCCATTGTTAGTCCTAGTCTATTTTTTGAAATGTCTATTAAAGCATACCCTTCTTGATTTTTCCCCATCACTATCTGTTCTCCCTTAAGTCCAATCTTATTTTTTCTCTTAACCAAGCTTTGTTAGACCTGTCTCTGATCTCTTATCATCAGTCTCTACCATACAATTTATTATATGTGATCCTACCAGAGTTACTTTCATAAAAAAAAGTTTTGATCATGTCTATTCCTTGCTTAATATTTATTCAGTGATATTCATGTATCTTGTAAAACCTAAGTTCCTAGGAAACACTTACAAGGCTTTTACAATCTGATGCCATCCTCACTTACCAGTCCTATCTCTCTCCATTCTACCTCCCCTGCTTATATTTTCACCCTATTGAATGCCCTTTAAATCCCTGATTATACATGCCACTTCTCTGCCTTCATTTCCCTCTCTGTCTTAAATTTTTCAACTTATTTTTTTTTTAAAGCTGAAATATCATCTCCCTAATGAAATCCCTCCTAAGTCCTGAGGCATGGTTAGTCAGTCCGGTGTCAGGATTATATTAATACTTTGGCATGGGACTGGGGTAACAGCTGAAGCTTAAGCTGTGTTTATGGTGGGATCTAGGCAAGGCTGGCAGCCTGGGAGGAAAAGATCTGTGGAAGCTCTCTTCATGAGGAGCTAGATGCCTTTCAAGAGTCAGGCCCAGATGCTGACCAGGTCTAGTTTTCTGGGGGAGGGTGTGCACACTGCATTAAGTCTGTTTCTCAGATTTTTCCTCCTGGTACACTACTACCCCTACCTCCTATCTAAATCCTTGAGGATGAAGGTTGCAAAAAAAAAATACAAATAGTAATATCATTGATAGTTCTGTGGGTCACTAAAGTCATGGCTCACGGA
Source organism: Macroglossus sobrinus (assembly GCA_004027375.1). Taxonomy (NCBI): domain Eukaryota; kingdom Metazoa; phylum Chordata; class Mammalia; order Chiroptera; family Pteropodidae; genus Macroglossus; species Macroglossus sobrinus. The sequence goes on from PVKZ01005286.1 coordinate 40,173, forward strand.
TTGTTTGGGCACAGCCATAAAAAAGCAAAAAGCATTTTCTTTAGGATTGTATAGAAGTAGCTTTATGGATGGGTATGGATTTGTGGAACTAGCTCTAGGAGCCAGATGCATCTTTGGAAATGGCAGTGCTGAAAGTGTCCATTGCCTGCCCCTCTGTGGTAGAAAGTGGGGAGCAGGGGAAGAGAAGGGATAGATTGCAGAAACCCACTCCATGGGGCTATGAGGACAAGAAGAGGTTTCAGCCATGAGTATTCCCGAAGGGGACTGAAACAAGAGAAAAGCAGGGATTACCACACGGCAGTTTTAAAAATTTACTGATGAATTTAAAAAGAAACGCCTTAGCGACATACGTCCATTAATAGAACATTAACTCATGAGAGTCTATTGTGTGCATTCACCATACCAAGTGCAAAGGACTTGGCAGAGAACAAGAGAGGCACAGGAGAGTGAAGGTAGATAATAAGTCTACAATTAAAGAAAAACACCATTTCAAATATCAAGAAATGCAGTGAGAAAACAAAACAAGCTTAAATGCTAGAGAGCCATCGTCAGGGCAGGTCTTGCTGAGGAGAAGTCACTTGAGCTGAGACATGAAAAAATATAAAAGAATCAGCCATGTGAAGATTCTGCTTGCTGGTTTGCGGGGGTAGGGGGGGAGGACTGGGAGCGGGGGTCAGGGGACATTCCAGGTAGAATGAACAGTGAGTAAACAGGTCTTAAGACCTGAGCTTGGCATTTCAAAGACCCAAAAGGTCATTGTGGAAATCACTGTGAGCAAGTGAGAGTGATTCATGGAGGTAAATAAGCATTGAGTCATACAGGACCTTTTAGAACATGTTCAAGAGTTTGGACTTTATTGTGTATAATAGGAAGCTATTGAAGATTTTTAGTTAGGAATTGACATGATTTGAATTTTGTTTTTAAAGCTTCACTATAGCTACTCTGCAGAAAATGAAATGTGTAGAGCAGGGGCAGCAGAAGGAGAAGTAGAGAGGTTAGTTTAGAGGCTATGGCAGTATTTCAGGCAAATGGTGGTGTGTGCTCAGATGAAAATAGTTGCAGCATACAAGGAAAGAAAAGTGGCTGACTTGAAACATG
>PVKZ01005286.1:41370-57030 GCA_004027375.1 Macroglossus sobrinus
AAGAAAAGAAAAGAAAGAAAGAATGAAAAGAAAGAAAAAGAAAACTGGAGGTCAGGAAAGAGGTCTTGGCTACAGAGTTAAGTTTGGGAGCCATCAAAAAATGGTGGGTATTTAAAGTAATGAGAGCAGTTCCAGAATAAATGAGAGTTGAGGAAGCAAATTAGGATGTTACTACCTTATCTGGAAGTGCTATTTCTTAAACCACATTGATGTTTCTTAAACACTTAATGGGGTGGGGGGTGGCATTCACCAATAATAGAGTGAGCCATAGGAGATGCCAAGCCAAAAGGACAGATCTGAAGCCAGAAAAATAAATGTCAAATTTGTATAGATATATTTTTACCTTCTTATTGCTTCCCTAGCCTGTGGCTACACCTTCTAACTATCCTATGTACCTTTCCTTGAAGATGAAGCCTTTTCTTTGGCTTTTGAAGTTCTATGGCATCTCCTTTTGTGATTGTCAACATTTCTTTTTTTAGTGAGCAATGCTTATGTGATTAGAGAAAGATACATGTAGAATGATAAGGTGACTTGCTAAGGGGCTAGTCGATAGAGCCAAAAAAAAGAGCAAAACTTCAATAACCAAAAATTGTTTTTAAAGATCTCCTAAATTGCCCATATAAAACAAAATATATGGTATTATAGAGCAGCCCTGTACAGATTAATCTCTCAATAAGTCCAAAGCACCCTGCTTTTCCTCCTAGCATTGATGGACTGCTATTTCTGTTGTTGAGTACCAGATAAAGCTGAGGATTGTCCCAAAAAATACCAGTAAATAGAGTTAAATTCAAGAATGTTCAAAGGATGTATAAAATGACTTTACATTATATCCAATACTAGTCTAAGCATCTCCGTAGCCAGATATCTAGATTATAAAGGAAATTTTCCCAGTCACAATGGAAGGGGGCTTTATACACTAAGGTCTCCAAAAACCCTAAGAATATAAAAATAAGGCTGCTAAGAACATATGTCCCTAATTCAGAAGCGAAGATTCAATTTGCTTATTACAGAATAGATGTAGTAATGTGTGAGCATTTGTAAGCCACAACACAGAAGCAATGTTGCATTTGCTTATAATCTTTTAAAACAAAGTTTATATGCTTTGAGTCTCCACTCCAAAAAGCTGACAAGAAACTCAGTCTTCATTATTACCAAGGCTGCTACCCAAAGACTCTGAGATACTATGTGGGCAAGCTCATGTAGGACCTTCTGGTTTCTTGTTCAGGAAATTAAGGGTCAGTATGCTCTGTTTAAGCCAGCAGAGTCTCTTGAAAATAGAGGCTCTTCTGTATGTCATGTACAAAGTACCCAAGTGCCTGGGCGCACCAAATATCAACTCTCAGAGATTCTACTGCCCTCCCCATCCCAGGCAGGTACTATATGCAATTCTTCTAGAAAGTGCAGGGCCCTGATCTGGCCTCTCTTTCATCTCTTTCCTCATTCAAAATGGTGCTTACATCTGCAGGCCTCAGCCTCAACTTCCCCAGTAATTCTCCCCATCCAGGGAAGATCCAGCATAATCTCACTGAGGTTGAACTTTTGAAAACAAAGTAACTTCACTTTGCCTCCACAATACAAATGGACCTCAGACAGGGAATCACAAAACCTTGGTATGTATAGAGAAGAAAAACGTATGCCAAAGGAAGCACAGTATACCAAAAATTCATATTTTCAAAAATTATCCACCCACTGTTTTTATGATGGAGAGAAATGTCTTTCCTCAACAAGAATTGCAAAGTATTTTACAAACACAGAGGACAGATATAATCTATTAAAACTACAAGCACATACAAATCCAACAGCTTTCACCAAATTTGGTCCCTTGAGCCAGACTTGAGTTGGCAAATTGCCTATTTTCACTCATAAAGAACACCACTGAAGTCAAAAATTCTTCTAAGTATAAACAAGTTAAAATGGCTTTGTCCTCACTATATTACTCTGGAAACTCAAGAGGCTACAGATGCTAAAAGAGAGTACTGTTACTGGCAGGAAACTATCCCCGTTTTCATGCTGAATTTGGTAACAAACAGGATGCAGTCTCTTCTGCATGCTGCCTGGTGTAAGATACAGATTTCCAGATAGTGCCCTTAATAGGTTGCAGTGTAATCTATCTTTCTGAAAATCTCTCTGTCCTACCGTAGTATCACTTCCTGTATACTTAGCTTTAGAATCTGGCACACAGAGGACACTCAATAAGTGAAACACACCGCCATGACTGGGAAAAGGCTTTTCCACTTAGTTTTCTATTTATTATGACTCCTCTCCTGTAACCTGTGGCCCTCACTTATTTCTTGAATTCTATGATCCCTTTACTTCCTGGTCTGCTAAGCCAATTTCTTTGGAGTTCTCCATGACAAAGTCGGCTGTGCCCCAGCCTCTTGGCCTTTCTCCCTGCAGGGCTATTCTGGGAGCTACTGAGGATGCTTTTTAATCTTAGGTCCACTGATGCTCTCTGGTTTAAGAACGCTCTTATAATCCCATCAGGATCAGCTTTTCTCTCTCTGTTCCTTATCAGAAATCACTGTTAGATCGAAGACAAGAAATTCCATCACTTTGGTTAACTGGGTCACTAAGAAACATAGCTTTCCTGCCCTGAAACCATAATTAAAGCCTTGACTAATTAGTATTAAAGTAACCTTAATTAACTAACTTAACTTACCACTAATCAAGGGAATGGGTCTTCTGAGGGATTGCAGATCATTTTCTAGTCAGTACACAACATGGTGATATACATATGGCCCCTAGTGATGTACTCATAAAAAAATTTAAAATCCTTCATTGTTTGAAGTATAAATTGGAGATTACTTTCTTATTTGCTTATTTATTTATACTCTGCCTCTTTCCACAAAAGATTGGGCTCAGAGGACATTATCTTGCATTTGTACTGCAGAGCTCTTACCATGATTATGAGACAAGAAGTTATTTAGCATACTCTTCATTTGCTCTGGGTTATTAGTAAGCCCATGATAATTATTTTAGCAGAGTAATACAGAAGCTGTTCTATCTGATTTCCACATTGTAAATAGCCGCTAGTTATCTTTATGACTTAACATATGTCACTTCACCTCCCTGGACCCCAGTGTATTCATTTGTAAAATGAGGTCAATATATTAAAGCCCCTTTCAACTTTAACACACTCTGTTCTATGAGAGTAAAGTTTCTCTTGACTCTTAAGTCCTCTGTCTTGCAAACCAAATAGACATGATGTCTATTCCATATCACAGAGTCATTTTTTGTGATTACTCACAGCTTTGGTCTTTTTTCAAAGTTTCATTTGGATAGTACACTATCCAAGACTGCCTAATGAGAAATAAAAATAACAAACTTCTATCAACTAATTTCAGGAATGCAGGAGAGGGTCTACCAAAATAACCTATCTTAATCAGCTCTAACATCTGAATTTCCATACTTCATTTCTATGGTATAAGAAATGTGCATCTGTCTATCATCTGCCATTGATATGAACAACTTTCCAAGACCATTTCCCTAGCAAAGATTTGGAGTTGAGGGGACCAAAAAAAAATAAAACAAAACATTGTAATGCTTGTGTGGAGATATCACTGAAAGAAACCAGAGTAAAAACAAGAGTCACAACACATCAGCTTATTAATATTTCTCAAGTGAGATGCACACCCCAGACCAGCCCTGCTCGTTCCATGATAAGAATCTGTATCTATTATTGACACTCAGGAACTTGTAGTGGAAAAAGCAGTACTAAGCACTAGAACTGATATATGGAGGCTATGAAATCTGTCCTAAACAGGCTTAAAAACAACTTAGCGTTCTTTTAGTTTGGAATTATTTAAAAGAAACCTGCAAAAAGCCTAGGGGTGGAGATGCCTGTGGGCCTCCCTTCCAGCAGTGTTTCTCTGTTCTCCAACTGCTGGGAGCATCGGTTGCCAATTCATTATCTGACAGCCACAAATAATACCCGAAGAACATATCTTGTCTGTGAAAAGAGATGCCACGCATTTTCAAGTTGCTACATTATGCCTTAGCCATTGTCTGCTGTTCGTCGCAAATGAATCAATGAATGAATAAATGAAATGAAATGATGAGTAAATCAATAAATGACCAGACAAATTAAAGTATTTTCTTCCTCTTCACCTAAAAAAAATTACATCTGTTTCACTCATCTGTATAATGTGTGAAAATAGACAGGCAAGGGCTTCTTGGAAGTATCATTGTCTAAGTGATTTTCAAACTTTAATGTCCATCAGAATTATTCAAAAAAGTTATTAAATACACATATTCTTGGGCTTTCACATCTAGAGATTTTAAGTCAGTAGATCAGGCACGAGAATATAAATGGTAATCACACACACACACACACACACACACACACACAAACACACACTTCAAAGTTGTTTCTAATTTGGGTGGTTCACAGGCCACACTTGAAATAAAACTAATCCATAAGGACTCTTGATTCTCTGATAGATCAGAATCTTCAAAAATTGTGAGTTGCAACCATCCCACCTTTGGGACCAGACTGGGGTCAATCAAATGGAAACAAGCAGCAGCCAAATAAAAGAATTCCTGAGACTTTCTAAAATGGAAGGAACATTACAATATTGACTTCAGGACTTACTATAAAGGTACAGTAATTAAGACAGCAAAGCATTGACACAAAGATAGATTAGTAGATCAATGGAAAGAAAAAAAGAATAAAGAAACGGACCTATACATACATGAGTAAGTGGTTTTCAACAAAGGTGAAATTAATTTATTGGTGAATGAATAGTCTTTTCAACAGAAAATGCTCAGCAATTGGATATATATCTACCAAAAAAATGTATTTCTATCCACTATCTTCAAAAAGTAACTTAGAATAGATAATAAACCTAAATGTTAAACTGAAATCTATACAACCTCTATAAGAAAAGATAGAAGAAACTCTTTGTGATCTTGTTTTAGGCAAAGATTCTTGGATAACAATATCAAAACCACAAATCCAAAAACCTAAAAGGTGTATATATAGTGGATACAAGTTGTTTATCAGATAAGTGATTTCAAACATTATTTTGTTTGTGATTTGCAAGTATTATCTTTCAGTCTGTGGCTCGTCTTTTTACTTAATAATATTTTTTAAAGAGAAATTCTTAATTTTGGTAAAATCCACTGTACCAACTTTTAGTCATTACAAAAATACAAATTAATCACAGAGATACCATGACATACCTATTAGAATGGTTATAATTTAAAAGATTGACTAAATCAACTATTCACAAGAAGAAGTTGAACTACTGCTCCACACTAAAAGGAAAGAAATATTATTGATTATATGCAACATGGCCAAATTGCAAAATAATTATACTGAGTGACAAAAACCAGACAAAAAAGAGTACAGATTGTAAGATTTCATTTACACAAATTTTAGAAAATAACATACAATTCATAGTGACAAAAAGTAGATCAGTAGTTTCCTTAGAAGGAGGAAAAACAGGGTTAGAAGGGAGAAAGAGATTTAAAAAGGGCCTAAGTAATTTTAGGGAGTTGACAGATATGTTTATTATCTTTTTTGTGGCCATAGTTTCACATATGTCAAAAGTTACAGATTATCCACTTTACTTGCAAATTTTTGCATGCCAATTACATCCTATAAAAATTGATAGCAATTTAGAAAGATAAGAAAAAGAAGAAATTGAGGAAACAGTAATCTTCAAAAAATTCAAAATAAAACAAAGAAGATATTATCACAGTACACTGACTTACCAATGAACAATATTCTTATAATTGTGGACATATAAACATTGAATATTTATTTTACTCAAATTAATAGAGCTTTATACAAAAAAAAGAAAATGCAAAATGAGTGTGGGGTGGGGAGTATATAAGAGAGTTAATTATCTTGATCAACAAAAACAAGAAGTCGAAAGATAATAGAAAAAAATATTGAGGAATACATAGATTAGAGATACGGAGGTAAATATCAGAATAAACAACTAGAGGAGTTGAAAGAGTTTACTTCTTAGGAGTAGTGCTGGGAGATAAGAAGTAGTAAAACAGAAGACTGCTGGTTATACACACACATACACACATGTACACACACGTAACTTATGGTGCCATTTTACCACTTGACTTAGACAATTGTTGGCAGACAATATTCCATGAATATTTTCCTATTTCTGTACAGCCTACACTTTAGGATTGAATGGCAAACATGCCTTGGAAGTTAGAGAAAGATAATTGCTCTGGATAAGATTTAGAGATTTATCTCTCCTAGAGCCATTTGCTTATATTCGTAAAATAATAAACCCAAATACAACCTTCCCCTTCATCCAGAGTTACAATCTAGGATATTCCTCCCTTTCTCCCCCATCCCCACTCCCACCTAGGCACAAAGTTCTGTCTTTCTCAAGGGGGCAGTGGAGTAAATATGCCAACTCCCCAGTGTAATCTCCAAGTCTCATAACTGTGTCATTCTGTGGTGCCAAACCTCTGCACATGCAGGTAAACACATGGGCCTCGTTGGAATGCCTTATGGAAACTGAAGCATGAACAACTATTTTAACTATAAATAATATTCCTCATATTTAGATCTCTGGACCAGAGGACAAAAGCATTCAATAGGTTCTAAGCTCTCTGCTAGGTTCTGCAGACACAAAGATAAGTTAGTCCTGTTCTCAGATATCAGCTTAAAGTTTAGTAAATATGACCAAAAAATTATAATGTAATATATATAACATTCTGTTACTACAATTTAAAGAAAATCCTAAACATCAAGGATACACAGTCATAATCCTTCTGAATCATGAATCTTGGCCTACATATGATCAAGCTCATTGGAAAGGAGTTCCTTTACTAGGAAGAGATCTGAGCCAACTATCCAGCATTGACATCTCAACTAAACTTTGATTTTCTTTATCCTTGGATACACAATGACTCGTGTCAAAGGACAAAAATATCACTTCTTTGTAAATACTATAAACTAATAGTTAATGCTGCTGGTTGAAGTAAAGAAATTTAATGTGGTAAGAAGAGTAGAAAGATGTAATCATAAGTAAATAGAAGGATCAGAATAAAGAAATGGATAACTTTAATAGGATGAGGAGGGACCTGAGCATGTTTTCAGAATGCAGGAGAATTTCAGTGGAAAGGAAGAAAAGGAATGGGCCAAAAAGAGGGGTTAGTTAATAGAGCAAAGTATCATAGAAGATAAAAGGGTTTGAAATAATGAACACTGAATTACCCTGAACAGAAAAAATATTTCATTCTATGATGCAAACAGAGGGGAGTAAGATGGGATACTAACAATGTAGATATAGGAAGGATTGTTATGAGTTGAGTTGTGTCCCATAAAAATACATGTTGAAGTCTTTACCCCACTACCTAAGAATAATACCTTATTTAGAAAAAGGACCATTGCAGATATTAGTTAAGGTGATATCATGTTGTAGTAGTGTCGGTCCCTAATCCAATATAACTGAAGCCCTTATAAAAAGAGAAAAATTTGGAGATAAACAAACACAGAAGAAATATGATGTGAAGACACAGGCTGGATGACAGCCTGGTTCAACCAAGACAGAGATTGGAGTGATTCATCTATAATCCAAGGAGCATCAGAATTGCCAAGAACTTCCAGAAGCTAAAAAGAGGCAGAGAAGGATTGTTCTGTACAGGTTTCAGACGGAGTAAAGCTCTAATGATATTTTGATTTCAGACTTCTAGTCTCCATAACTGTGAGACAATAAATTTCTGTGGTCATTAGCCACCAAGTGTGGCACTTTTTTTATGGCAGTCTTAGGAAACTAATAGGAGGATGTGAGGAAAACTTATTGATGAAGGAGTTAAGGCAGTAGCACAAAGGTACAGAGCGAGATGTTGAGCTGCAGTGAAGTTCCAAATTAATATCTGAAAGGAATGAAAATAGAAGCCAAGCATGAAGGTATAAAAATGAGTAATAAGAACCTGGCTGAAGTCTGTGACTATGAATTTATGATGACACTAACATGATAAAAATTCCAGAAACAAATATGAATTTGATACATGATAAAGGCGGTATTTCAAGTCAGTGGATAAATGATGGATACAATACAATTGAGAATTTTAAGAAAAAAATAAGGTTAAATATCTATAGACAGTAAGTATTGCCTATCCTCTTGAATATTAAAATTATCTTAAAGAATTGTTTATAATAATAGTACAAAAGAAAAAGAAAAAAACAACTTAATATTTAATAACAAGAAGTAGCGTATAAATGATATTTGTTTTTTAACAAGGTTTACATAGTGAGAATATATTATCTTTTAATTTAAAAATGTCAATACATGTGATTTTCAACTATTATTACAGTCTTTACAAGTATATACACATAGTGTACACACACACACACACACACACACACACACACACACTGTATCTCCATAGAAAATAAAATAAATGGTAGAACTCTATCAAAAATAAATGATTGAGCTATAATACAATGTTACTATTTTTTATGATGAAATTACAGACTTTCTATGTTGCTCTTATTTTCCAAATTATACAATTAATATGTGACTTTAGTCATTTGTGACTTTATTTAGAAAACAAGTACTGTAAAAATTGTGATTCTAGAATTTTAGGGTCTTATATACAGTTGTATGTTTATATATATGAGACCTAAGTAGCTTCCTCAGAAAATGGGGGCTACCACTTCCTCTGCATGACATGAAACCTGTGAAAACAATTAACAAGACTAATAATTTACCTGAAAGAAATATATGTATGTTTATGTGTCTCTTTATATATACACCTACACATATATATTCAAGTGCAGCAACTATAAGAATATGTATTCTTTATACCTACACTATGTCACTTTCACATCTCTAGATTCAAAATATTAAAAATAGAAATTCTGTTGAAAATAAAATGTTCTGAAAAGAAGCAGGTTAACTTAAGAACTATTGGGCTCAAAATAAAGTTTGAGCATTATTTTCTTGGTGGGCTCAGTTGTGTAATATAGTCAAGAAAGGGCACAAGTTTGTAAAGTATTCTTAGAGATGAGTTTTTGAGATGTTTTATTTTAGTGCTTTTATTTTCTATAATGAAATGCGATAATAAATTCTTATTTGTGTCTGAGTATTCCAAAATAGCTTGTAAGAATAGAAAAATTTGACAGTTGCTGAAAAAAAAAAGGAAAAGATGAAAATAGCTGAGTCTGTCTAATCTTGTATTTATCTATTCAGGCTAAAAACGATATTATTGTTGAAAAGAAATTAAGTAAATTTCTTTAGAAAAAAAGTTTTGTGGAGAAAAATGGCATTTGTCACTTACTAAATACAAAAGTGCAAAATTAATTTGTTATTCTTTTATTGGTAACTAAGTAAAAACGTAATAATGGGTTGTCATTCATTCATTCTGCAAATACTTAGAAATCGTAGCCTGCACTAGATTCAGTGTGTAGTACTGATGGAAATGGATTCTAGTAGGAATAAATTGTAGTCTCTGCCCTCAAAAAAACATTATAATCTTCACAATTTAAAATCATGGCTAATGGTACAAACAGTCAATTCACAAGAGACAAAAAGCAAATTGTCTAGAAATATATATAAAATATTAATCTTCACTAGTAACCAAGAAATGCAATTTTAAAATAGCAATGAGATAATGTTTTTCATCAAATAATTTAGAAAAGACTTAACAACAGTCCCTAAGATTGGTGCATAGAACTAGGCCCTCTAGTTAATTATTAGTTGACCATAAATTGGAAAATCTTTCTGGAATTTGGAAGCATGTATGAAAAGAATTAAAAGTATTCATAGTCTATGGCACAGATTCACCTCCAGGAATTTCAATTGAGGAAACAGGTTGTAGAAGTCCTCACAAATGGGACAATGTTAATGACACAGATTTTAATAGTTTTTAGTAGCTAAAAAATTAATAACCAATATATTATGAAATGAAAGATTTGTCAAAAATATGGCACATTTTTATAATACTATGTTGTTATTAAAAATAAAATAGGAAAATAGTACTGAATAACATCAAAAAGTTTATGCTATAATGAGTGAAAAAATAAAACCATAAAAATTGAGTACAGCATGAAGACATTGTAAATAATGAATATGAATATATTTTTTAAAAACATACACACAAGTGGTAGGATGTACACCAAAACGTTAGGTTAGTAAGTAGAAAATAGAATATGGGTAATTTTTATTTTGTTTTGCTTTTTAGAACATACTAAATTTTTTATATTGAACATATAAAAATTCTGTTAAAATTAACTTGTGGTTAAACAAATTTAATCTGTCTATGGTTTGGATACAAACCTTGTGTGATTTCTCTGATTTCATTTGCTGCCTCCTTTTTCTCTTGGTTGACTACCCACCTTCATCAAATTTCCCTCCACTTTTTACTTGAATGAAACACCATACACAGAGTGTAGGATTTGGCTTCCTAAGAAGCTACTGAAGAGACAGCTGAAAAATTAGTTATTTCCCATTAGATAAACGGTGCCCAAAAAGAAACAGGAGATGAAAGATCAGACAAATGACTCCTCCCTTTTTTCTCTCATCCATACATTACTCTGAGGTTTGATTCCTCTGCAAAATCTGCTTGGTGAAGTCTCTTGCGCCAGGTACCTATGTGAGCTGAGAAAGCTGCTGTCTGTCATTAAACTGTAGCAGATACACATTAACATATCTTTCCCTGGTTCCTTTCCCCTTTGCTTCATTCTTACTGCCCTAGGCTTGCACAGCCCAGAGAAAATGTCAGCACCTTAAAATTTCCATCACATTTTCTTTTCCAGAAGACCTATTCTACTACAGTTAATATAAGAAAAGGAGATGTGCATAAAGATTCATATTATAAGGGATTCTAATAGGAAATTAGACAAATAAGGTAAGAAGGGGTCACTCCCAATAGAGATCTTGAGAAATTCTCTTAAAAAGTTCACCTAGGTTGGACTTTACGCCATATGTGCGATTTTTGACAGTACACATGTATACAAAGACAATAAAGGGGTGCCACCGACCTGAAATCTGATATATCCAAATTTAGTAATTTGCCTTCAGCTGCATATACAAGAAAACCAAAATAGCAATTATGTAACTAAATAAGGATATACAATTCCTATTAACTAAATAAGGATATACGATTCCTATTAAGAAACTGTCCTTAGCAGACAGTTTCTGGCATTGCTTTAATGGCTCAAGAATTAAGACCCAAGATAGCTGCAATTCTCTTGTAATTTCCTTCATGGCAAAAAGATGATGGTTCTAGTTCCAGCTATAATGTCATATTTCAGAATGGTTGTAGGGGGGATGGGAGGAGTGGGAAATGGCTTATTCTAACTAAAATGTACACATTTTAGGAAACTACTCAAAGCTCCACCTAACATCATCTAACCTTGATTTTTTTTTATATTTTAAGTTTATTGAGATAACATTGGTTAATACAATTATATAATTTTTAGGTGTACATTATAATTTGACCTCTATATATTCTATTGGATGATTACGACCCAAAGTCCAGTTTCCTTCAGCTACCATATATTTGATCCCCTTTACCCACTTCACCATCCCCCTACCCCTCTATATTGACCCCCTTTATCCTGTCTACTCCTTCTCTCCTCCCCTCCCCATTATCCTCTGGTAACCACTAGTCTGTAGTCCATGTCCATGAGTCTCTGTTTGCCTTGTTCATCTGTTGCTTTTAGGATTATATCCCACATATAAGTGATACCATGTGGTTTTCGACTTTTTCTGTCTGGCTTATTTCACTTAGCATGATTATCTCAAGGTCCTTCCATTATATATGTATATACAACACAGCTTCTTTAGCCAAGCATCTATCATAGGACACTTCAGTTGCTTCCATGTCCTGGCCACTGTGAATAATGCTGCTATAAACATCGGTGTGCAAATATCTTTACAGATATGAAGTTTCAAGTCTTTTGGGTAAATACCCAGTAGAGGGATTGCTGGATCATATGGTAGATCAATTCTTAGTTTTTTGAGGAACCTCCATACTGTTTTCCATAGTGGCTATACCAATGTGCAGTCCCACCAACAGTGTATGAGGGTTTCTTTTTCTCCATATCCTCTCCAACGTGTGTTATTACTTGTCCTTTTGATTATAGCCATTCTAACAGGTGTGAGATGGTATCTCATTGTGGTTTTGATTTGCATTTCCCTAATAGCTAGTGATGTTGAGCATCTTTTCATATATTGGTTGGTCATTTGTATGTCCTCTAGGGAGAAGTGTCTGTTCAGGTCCTCTGCCCATTTGTTGATTGATTTGTTTGTTTGTTTTTTGTTGTTGTTATTGAGTTGTATGAGTTCCTTTTATATTTTGGATATTAGACCCTCATTGGAGGCATTGCTTGATAATATATTTTCCCATTTGGATGGTTCTCTCTTTACTTTGTTGATGATTTCTTTTGCTGAGCAGAAGCTTTTTATTTGATGTAGTCCCATTCATTTATTTTAGCTTGCCTTTGAGGTCAAATTCATAAAATCCTCTTTAAGTCCAAGGCCCTTGAGTTAGTTCATATGTTTTCTTTTACGTATTTTATTGTTTCAGGTCTTATATTCAGGTCTTTAAGCCATTTTGAGTTAATTTTGGTGTGTGGTGGATAGAGAACAGTCTAGTTTCATTCTTTCGCAAGTGGCTTTCCAGTTTTCCCAGCATCATTTATTGAAGAGGCTTTCCTTTCTCCACTGTATGTTCTTGGCTTTTTTTATTGAAAATTATTTGCCCATATAAATATGGGTTTCCCACTGGTCGGTGGGTCTGTTTTTCTGCCAATATCATGCCATTTTAGTTACTGTCACTTTGTAGTTTAATTTGAAGTTGGGCAGAGTGATGCCTCCAGCCTTCATTCTTTTTTCTCAGCATGGCTTTGTAATTCAGGGTCTTTTGTGCTTCCATACAAATCTGATGATTTTTTGCTCTATTTCTTAAAAAAATGCCAATGGGATTTTAATGGGAATTGCATTAAATCTGTATAATGTTTTAGATAATATGGTCATTTTAACTATTTTGATTCTTCTAATACAAGAACACAGAATATCTTTTCATTTCTTTGTATCATCTTTGATTTCTTTTAACAGAGTCTTATAGTTTTCATTATATAGGTCCTTCACATGTTTCATTAAATATATTCCTAGGAATTTTATTCTTTTTGTTACAATTGCAAAAGAAATTAGTTTTGCTACTTTTTTTTCTGACTCTTCATTATTAGAGTATAGGAAAGCTATGGATTTTTGAACATTGATTTTGTATCCAGAAACTTTACTATATTTACTAATTGTTTCTAGTAGTGTTTCTGTGGAGTCTTTAGGGTTATCTATATAGAGAATTATGTCATCCACAAATAGTGACAATTTGACTTCTTTGTTTCCTATTTGGATGCCTTTTATATATTTCTCTTGTCTGATATCACTTGCTAGGACATCCAATGTTATACTGAGTAACAGTAGTGATAGTGGACAACCTTGCCTTGTTCCTAATTTTAGAGGGAAGAATTTTAGTTTTACACCATTACATATAATGTTTGCTGAGGGTTTGTCATAGAATGCTTTTATTATGTTAAGGTACTTTCCTTCTATACTGATTTTGTGAAGTGTTTGATCATAAATGGATGCTGTATCTTGTCGAAGGCTTTTTTTGCATCTATTGATATGATCATATGATTCTTATTTTTTAATTTGTTTATGTAGTGTATCACATTAATGGATTTACATATGTTGAATCATCCCTGTGCCCATGGGATGAAGCCCACTTGATCATGGTGTATAATCTTTTTAACATATTGCTGTATTCAGTTTGCTAGTATCTTATTTAGGATTTTTGTGGCTGTGTTAATGAGAGATATTAGTCTGTAGTTTTCTTTTATTTGTGTTATCTTTACCAGGTTTTGGTATCACAGTGATACTGGCCTCATAAAATGAGTTAGAAAATATTGCCTCCTCTTTGATTGTTTAAAAAGAGTTTCAGGAGAATAAGTATTAAATTTTCTTTGAATGTCTTGTAGAATTCACTGGTAAAGACATCTGCTCCTGTACTTTTACTTTTTGGTAGGTTTTTGATGATTGCTTCAATTTCCATACTGTTGATTGATCTATTTAGATTTTCCAGTTCTTTATTCAGTCTAGGGAAGTTTTATTTTTCTAAGTATTGGTCCATTTCTTCTAGGTTATTAAATTTGTTATTATATATTTTTTCATAGTATCCTTGCATGATCCTTTGTATTTCTGAAATGTCACTCATAATTTCCTCTTTCATCCCTGATTTTGTTTATCTGTTCTTTCTCTCTCTTTTTTCTTTAGTGAGTCTAGCCAAGGTTTTGTCAATTTTATTAACCTTCTCAAAGAACCAGCTCTTTTTTGCATTTATTTTTTTCTTTCTTTTCTTTCTTTCTTTCTTTCTTTCTTTCTTTCCTTCTTTCTTTTTCTTTCTCTTTCTTTCTTTTGCTTCAAATTTTATTTATTTCTGCTCTAATTTTGATGATTTCTTTCCTTCTGCTGACTTTAGATCTCATTTGTTCTTCCCTTTCTTGTTTTTTAAGATGAAGCACTATGTTGTTTATTTGAGCTTATTCTTGTTTTTGGAGATAAGCCTGTAATGTATGAACTTTCCTCTTATGACCGCTTTTTCCATATTCCAAAAGTTTCAATATGTTGTACTACCATTATCATTCATTTCTATGTATTTCTTGATCTCTCTTTTTATTTCTACCCAGTTATCTTCAGGATAACTTTTACAGTTGATCTTTAGTTTCAAAGCATTATGATCAGAGAATATGGTTGGTATGATTTCAACCCTCTTATATTTGTTGAGGCTATTTCTGTGTCCCAGTATGTGGTTGATTCTTGAGAATGTTCCATGTACACTAGAGAAGAATGTATAAGCAGCTGTTTCGGAATGGAAGGCTCTGTATATGTCAATTATGTCCAGTTGGACTAATGAACCATTTAAGGATGTTATTTACTTACTGATTTTCTGTTTGGATGATCTGTTCATATCTGACAATGGGGTATTTAGGTCCCCTACTACGATAGTGTTTTGGTCTGTTTCTCTCTTTAGTTCTGTTAGCAATTGCTTTACATATTTTGTGGCTTCCTGATTGGGAGCATAGATATTAATAAGTATTATGTTTTTTGGTGCATGATTCCTTTTATTGTTATGAAGTGTCCCTCAGTATCTTTCCTTACCTTTTTTATTTTGAAGCCTATTTTGTCTAATATTACTTCCACTACTCCCACTTTTCTCTGAATGCCATTGGCTTGAAATATTATTTTCCACCTTTTCACTTTGGGGCTATATTTGTCTTTAAGCTGAGATGTGTCTTCTGGAGGCAGTATATGGGTGAGTTTTATTTTTTTATCCAATCTACAACTCTGTGCCTTTTTATTGGTGAGTTCAATCCACTTACTTTTAGGGTATTATTGAAATATGAGTTCTTCTTACAGCCATTTTATCTTTTGCTTTCTGATAGCTCAGTGTTTCCATTGCTTCCCTGTCCTTGTGTTTCTGTTTCCTTTATTTTGGTTGGTTTTTGTGGGGTTTGCCTCTGGTTCTTTTTGTTTTATGTTATATACTTCAGTTCTGAATCTTTGATGTGTGGTTGCCATAATGTATATGAAAAAGATAGTCATCTTTTTTCTTCTGCTCAGTCATCTTTTTTCTTCTGCTCATGCCTTATCTCTATTCTCCTTTACATATTTG